>PVKU01000514.1:0-277098 GCA_004027475.1 Anoura caudifer
TAAATATAAGCCGTGACACCATTAAAGTCCTAGAGGAGAACATAGGCAGGAAAATCTCAGACATTTCACGCAGCAACATTTTTACTGATATGTCCCCTAAAGCAAGGGACATAAAGGAAAGAATAAACAAATGGGATCTCATCAAAATAAAAAGCTTCTGTATGGCTAAAGAAAACAGTATTAAAATAAAAAGAGAACCTACTATATGGGAAAACATATTTGCCAATGATACCTCAGACAAGGGTTTAATCTGCAAAGTATATAAAGAACTTACACGACTCCACTCTAAGGAGACAAGCAACCCAATTAAAAAATGGGCAAAGGACTTGAACAGACACTTCTCCAAGGAGGACATACAGAAGATCCATAAACACATGAAAAGATGCTCGATATCGCTAGCTATCAGAGAGATGCAAATTAAAACCACAATGAGATACCACTTCACACCAGTCAGAATAGCCATCAGAAACAAAACAACCAACAGCAAGTGTTGGAGAGGTTGTGGAGAAAAGGGGACCCTAGTACACTGTTGGTGGGACTGCAGACTGGTACAGCCACTATGGAAAGCAGTATGGAATTTTCTAAGAAAACTAAAAATGGACCTATCTTTTGACCCAACAATTCCACTGCTAGGATTATATCCTAGAAACCCTGGAACACCAATCCAAAAGAACCTCTGCACCCCAATGTTCATAGCAGCACAATTTACAATAGCCAAGTGTTGGAAGCAACCTAGGTGCCCATCAGTAAATGAATGGATCAAGAAACTATGGTACATTTACACAATGGAATTCTATGCAGCAGAAAGAAAGAAGGAGCTCCTACCCTTTGCCACAGCATGGATGGAACTGGAGAGCATTATGCTAAGCGAAATAAGCCAGGAGGTGAAAGACAAATACCATATGATCTCACCTTTAACAGGAACCTAATCAAAAAAACAAACGAACAAGCATAATATAACCAAAGACACTGAAATTGAGAACAAGAGAGGAGAGGGATAGGAATATCCAGGGAAAAGAGGAAGGGATTAGTGCAACAAGTATGAAAGACACATGGACAAAAGCTGGGGGAGGGGTGGAAATGGGAGGGAGCAGGGGAGGGCTGGGGCGGAGGGACGGGATGGGAGTAGAAAACAGAAAACTGTATAAGAACAACAATTAAAATAAAATTTAATAATAATAAAAAAAGAAACCAGAGAAAGAAGAACAAAATAACACTCAAATAATACAAAAGAAAAGAATTAATAAAAACAACAAGAAAATGAATAAAACAATAAATTAAAATATAAAACTCCAGTAAGCTTTGATTACTTAATGAAAGCAAATAACTTATTCTTTTAAAAGACCAATAAAGTAGATAACATTTGACAAGCTTGATGGTGAAAAAGAAAGAATACACAAATAACTTTAGAAATCAAAAAGAGCCAAAACAATAAATAAAACTATATACAAATGTATAGTAAGAAATTTAAAAATCTATATGAAAATATAAGAAGGATTTAGTCATGAATTTAGAAGAGATCTACAGGTGATTTTTATGAGTCCTTGATTTTTCAAAAAGAAAGAATTTTGCATTCCCATTTGAATGTTAGGTTTTCTAGTTTATTAGTCAAAGTCCAGGCAGGAAATAGATGATACACTCAAATGGAGTAATCAAAGCAAATTGAATGGCTGAGTTAATTTATAAAAGTATAGGCAGGTTTAAGAGTAATCCAAGAGGGACAATGAAGCACCCTGCAGCTAACACCTGTTGATAGGAGTAAACTATTAACAGTTATTAACTAATCCAGATGAGGTAAGGGGAGGGAATAGTTGATAGAACCCAGGGAGATAGCTATAGAAAAAGTTACTGAACCCGATGTTATGGTTTGATAAAAGAAAATATCCTGCTAACCTGAAGCACAGTACAAAATAAGTCTGAAGAAAAAAACTCCCACAACCTCTCTCTCCTCTTCGCTTCTAACTTCTTGCTGGTACCTCTGATTGGCTGAACCCAACTGGCCAAAGGGAAAGAGAGACCAGCTGAAGCAGCCAAAGGAAGTCAAGCTCTTGGGGTGCAGATCACAAAGCAGGATGGGGTAGGACAGAATGAAGATCTCAAGGGCCAAACAGAATACCTAAAATGCAGATTTCTAGGTTAAAAATAAAGTTTTCTAAGAAGTTTAAAGAAATTACTCCATTTTCTTCTAGGAACCAGCAAAAGGAATGCAAAGTGTAAGACCAAACTTATTCTCACTTGAAGGTAAGTTGTTGACAGTGAATTATTTTTTAATTATGGAAAAATATACGTAACATAAAATTAACCATTTTAAATGTACAGTTTAATGTTTAGTGCAACCATCACCACCATCCATTATCAGAATGAAACTGATACTTTCATCTTACAAAACTGAAACTCTACAGTAATTAAACAACAACCCTATTCTTCCTCCCTACCAGACCCTGACAACAATTCTATCTTCTGTGTCTGTGAATTTTATCTACCCTTGGTACCTCATACAAATAGAATTACACAGTATTTGTCTTTTTGTTACCAGTTTACTTCACCTATGTTGACCCTGAAAAAGAAGGTATTTACCAAGAAGGGCTCTTAATGGCTAACTGGGCTCAAATTTAAAACAGAGCCTAGCAGCTGCTTCTACACAGGCGAGAGGTTGCAAACCTCACTTCAGGGGGAAACCTGCTCTCAGTTGCCTGCCTCTGGCACTGACCTGCCTGCCTGCACTGTGTTCCTGGGGCCTGAGCCAGCCTTATAAAGGGGCTCCTGGAATCCTCTTTCAACCAACAGCAGTGATGTAACCAGTAGAAATTTCATTTCTTTAATCTGACCTTTTTTTCTTTCTTTCCTTTTGATTCAAACTCGCTACCTCCAGTGCCCTGACTCACCTGCCTCTTTCTCCCTTGCACAACCACTTGCTTAATCATTAAGCCCTCAGGACAATGAGATTCTGATCAGCATCAAACAGTCAGGAACAAAACCAGAGACAGAGTTTTGGTCAAGCTAGAGGGAGCATCTACGCCTCAGTTGTGTTTCAGCCACAGGCCCAGAAAAGCGTGAAACTAGGCAAGTGATGTCATGGCTCACATCAGGACCAGATGTACTAATCTACTACTACTTACCCTAGTGCCAACCAATCAGTAGAGACCACAGCCCTAATTCCCTTAGTTACCATGATTAACGATGTTTCCCCCTATATAACCCATTTTCTGGAAACCAGGTCTTTGAGCATTAGCTCACCTGTCTGCAGGTGCGGGCCATGTCTTGTAAACAAACTCTTACTTTCTTTGCTGTGAGCTCCTGTTCATGTCTTACTGGGCTCTGAGACCACAAGTAAACAGACCCCTTCAATCTGGTAACACTGAGACTTTCTTTGACCAAACAGCACTATGCAGCTACATCCCCATTAGTATATTCACTGATGCTTCAGAGCAGCTCCATTCTGATCAATCAGGACAGTCCTTTTGGACCAATAAAACAGCAAGGATTTGGAGGCCTCATTTGCATGAGGACAGGCCCATCAGGACCAGGGGCAGGTATTTATCTCTATGTAAGTCAGCTCCCCTCTGGTTCAGAGGGTGCACTTTCCCTCCCCACTGAAGAGTGAAGACTGCATCTTCCTGGCTGGAGCTGAAACACAGATGATGTTTTGCCAGGTCAGAACAGAGTGGAGCAGACCAGAGAGGACCAGAGCAGGACAGAGCAGACCAGGCCAGTCTGCAATGAAATGGAACAGAGCAAAGCAAATATCCCTCTGTTGCCACCATTGAAAACAGACACTACAACTCTGTCTGTTAACCTAGGACATTAGACCCCAGAACTTCTGTCACAGCATCAACTGAAAGACGAACACCTCCACCACCGAATTCATTACAAAACGGAGAAAACACATGGTGTTTTCTCTTCACGTTACTTTTTTTCTAAAGGTGACTGGCAGTGCCTTAGTCCCACAAAGATACACTAGCAGGGAAGGAAACTGAGAAAGTGAATTTCTGCTTCTACCTAGGAAGGTGGACTCAGAGTTGGAAAAATTTCAAAACATTATAATGATAATGGGCATTCAAAGTAACATATTCAGTAAATGAAGAGGTGGGCACTACACAGGGTTGACACCATTAACATATTACCATAGGAGGGAAGAAAGAGAGGGTGGGCAGAAATTAAGGCAGTTATAAGTTTCATGGTAGGAAACTGAAGAGGGTTCCAGCCTGAATAACTCTTCTTTGTTGACTTTAAGAGGTGTGGTCTCCACTAAGAGTCAGAAGTCTGAAGTATGTAAAGATAGTTTTAAAAAGTTGTGAAAAAAATCAAGGGATACCAATGGGCAATTCACAAAAGAAATGCAAATGGTCAAGAAACATTTCAATAGATGATAAGCCTCACTAATAATCAGAGAAATTAAAGTTAAAACAATGAGATTTCTCACATATGAAACAGGCAAACAAAAGCTATCTTATATACTGCTCTAGGAGAGTAATGGCTACTCTAGGGAGCCTTTTGACTATGTCTGTTACATATCCATTACACATTTTGATATATTCACAACTGCACACAAGGAGGATATGCAAAAGATGTTCATTTCACTGTTGTTTATGAATACTCTGTAAGGAAAGCAAATTTCTAAAGAATAGGGAGAGCTATTCAGAATGACATTAAAAAGTCCCCAAAATTTAATGTTAGATATTTTTAGTTACATAAAAATATAGATATTACTTTTTATGTGGAAAATACCAACAAAGAATAATATATTTATATATAATGATAATTTTACATATAATAAAATACATATAATTTTTGAAGGCTACTCATGTATGCAAAAAGGGCAAAGATATTGGGGTGAATTTCAGCCCTTGCTAATGAAGCTTGGCTCAGATTCACAACAAATACTCATCACCTCCCACCTCTACCATCTAAGCTAGATTCTCCTCATCCTCAACCAATAACCTCTGCTGGCCTTCATAGCATACCTAGTAGCATGAACCAGACCCTCCTTCCTGAGGGAGCTGAACTGCTGTCAGAAAACCCTTCCCAGTTTCAGCTGCTGTTCTCAAATTGGACCACTTCACTTCCAGGGAATACCTGTTGACTATTTTGCAGTTTCTTCTTTAGGGGACTTTTAGATGCCTCAGAGTTTTCTCTGCTTTTTTCGCACATGAATGATGATACCTTCTAGATGTCATGGCTATGATGGTTTATCCCCATCTGCTTTTATTTATTTTTAGAAATAAATCTAAAATTTATTTAGATTTAGATTTAAATAATCTAAATAAATTGTAGAGGGAGAAACATCAATTGGCTGACATTCGCACGTGTCCTGACCACGGACTGAACCCGGATGTGTTCCCTGACTGGACCTCAAACCAGTGACCTTTCACCCTGTGGGACAACACTAGTCTGCTAGACTAGGTAGAAGCTCTCCATCCGCTTTTATGTTGGGGTTTGTAGGAATAACTCTCATCTAGTTTTGTGTAAATGCTTTCCATGGTTTTTTGGTTTTGCTATCCAGCTGCTCTTAGTTTCTGAATCATCCTATTCTCCTTATTTTCCCCTACATTTCTGTCCTCCCTTCTCATTCTCCTCTGTCAGCACCACCTCCATGCCCATTCCTAAAGCAATGGTTGTTCTCACGCATTTTGTCTTCAGCCCGTGTCCTGTCTCACTCTGCACACACCCCTGGGGATTTTCCCTACATCCTCTCTCGTCTCCTCCCAGCAGTAGCTTTTGAAATCCATATAAACAAAAATTGAATGGAACATACTTTATATGCATAGAATATAGATTTTAGGGGATTACTTGAGACTGAGGACATTAGGCTCATAGAATTTTATTTTTATCATTATGATAAAGTTTCAGAAGTATCGTGGATTCAGCATTCTTGGTTTATTTCATTCCCCAGTCATCAGAATTCATGTCCATGAGGAAACTATTTATTTTTATTAAGGGAGAAGTCCCTCTGCAACTTACTGAAAGAAAAATATATGATGCCTCTTAAGCAGAGAGCAGCTAATTTATGCCAATTTTTCCTATTCAATAAACAAGAGTATAGCTAATTCTGAAGTACATGAATTAAGATACTGGTTCATAGGGAATCAGTATTTACTCTGTACCTTGATGCAATAAACAATGGAAAGACAACTGCAATGGCTGGTTGTTAGTTGGCTTGTTGTATAATCATGGTAAATTATGTTACTGGAGTTTTCCTAGAATCACACTTAATCAATGCCTGCCAAATAATTTTAAATTTATATCCAAAAGGTTGAATTTGTATATTTCTATGATTTACTAATTATTCTTTTCTCAATAATGGGAATATTATCTCTAAATAAAACTTCCACATTGCTAATCTCTCTAAATAATTTAGCCATCATTGGGGTCCATTTATTGGGAAAATTTTAAAATAATTCTAAAATAACCCCTTGAGGGACCCTAGTTCACTGTTGGTGGGATTGCAGACTGGTGCAGCCACAATGGAAAACAGTATGGAATTGTCTCAGAAAACTAAAAATGGATCTGCCTTTTGACCCAGCAATTCCACTGCTAGAATTATATCCTAAGAACCCTGAAACACCAATCCAAAAGAACCTATGCACCCCAATGTTCATAGCAGCACAATTTATAATAGCCAAGTGCTGTAAGCAACCTTAGTGCCCATCAGTAAATGAATGGATCAAAAAAACTATGGTATATTGGCACAATGGAATTTTGTGAAGGAGAAAGAAAGAAGGAGCTCCTACCCTTTGCTACAGCATGGATGAAACTGGAAAGCATTATGCTAAGCAAAATAAGCCAGGAGGTGAAAGACAAATACCATATGATCTCACCTTTAACGGCAACCTAAACAACAAAACAAACAAACAAGCAAAATATAACCAAAGACACTGAAATAGAGAACAGGCTGACAGTGACCAGAGGGAAGAGGGGAGAGAATTTCAGAGGAAAAGGGGAAGGGTTTAAAGGAACAAGTATAAAGGACACATGGACAAAAACTAGGGGCAGGGGTGGAAATGGGAGGGAGGTGGGGAGGAGTGGGGGGGTGGGCTGGGGTGGGAGTAAAAGACATAAAACTGCACTTGAACAACAATTAAAATTTTTTTAATTTTAAAAAATAAATAAAATAAAATCACCCCTTGATTTCTAATCTGAGAAAAGTAATTCAGTAGGACTTTTACTTCTCCAGCGGTCACAGACAATGAATGAAGGTTCTCTGCTTATTTCATAGGGAAGAATCACCAAGAAAGAATCTAGGAAAACACAGTGCAAAAATGTTGTCTAATTTTTAAAGTATTTCTGTATGTTGATTTAGGGAATTGGTTTAATTAGGTAAGGTGATACTAACTCCCAAAACAAATAGTGTTATTTGGGTAGGCAGAGATAAATCTAGTTGTTCACACTGTTATAAACTTCTTTTGGTAGTTTATAGTTATGTAGTAAAATTCTTGCAAGGTAGACATAGAACAAAGAGCCTCTTTCAACCTCCTTCACCATCTTAACCCCCTCTAATGCATCAAATAGTTAACTGGTGTCAGTCTTTGTTTTGGTTTTTATTCCCTCCTTCAATTTCCCTTTCTTCCTAATCAGTTATCATATTAAAAGTCACTGTAGTTATTATATTCATATTCTAATTGTGTACTTACAGTGGCCTGAGATGTTAAATGATAATATAGAGGTCAGGGTTGTGGCAGGCAAACTCAAAATAGATCGTTAAAACAATAAAGCACAATTTACAAAGATATGGGCAGGTTTCATGGAAACCATTGTGGGACAGTAAAGCATCCTGGAGTTAGCAACAGTGGGAAACCATTGACACCATCAGGCCTAAAAGGAGATGGGAGAGGATACAGTTTCTAGAACAGAGAGTGATTCCAGCTGATGGACTGAGAAGTTGGCCAAACCTAACAAATGCAGCCAAACCACAGCCAGGGGGAAGATGACAGGTAATAAATCCTCTACCCAATTCCAGTCCTCTGATCTCCTATTGACTGAAACAAACCCGAAGCCAAAAAGAGTCTGGTTAATGCCCTCAGAGGATAGCTACCAGGGGCACAGGTAAGGATAGGGAAGGGTAGAGAATAAATTCAGCAAAAGTAATGTGGTTATTTTGTATGTGAATTATTGGTGCTAATTTCTATTGAAATTAGTTGAAAACTTTTGGCATTAGAACAATATACAAAACAATAGAGTACCTGGAAGATAGTAAATATTTGTCAAATGTCTACCTAATGGATAAAACTTAGGTTGGACTGTAAGCACTCTACTAAAGTTAGGTGACTAAGATCAAATCTAGAAGTGATTCTTACTTAAATTCCTAGCAATGAGGGCAATATTTACTATTGTAGCCACTTGGTGAAGATTTATTAATGAAATACGTTGTTAGACGACTATATGGATGCTTGGATGGACAGATGATTCATAAAAGCTTACAAATATAAAAGCCCTTCAACGTAATCTAGTTCAAACACTTCATTTTGCAGATGAATGAGTGGAGTTTCAAACTGGTTCACAATACAATAATACAGATTTGGAAGCCAAATCTCATGGCCTTATGGTCTTCTAACTATAACATGCTGTTTCTCATTAATCATTTATAATTCGATCCATTCAAACCAAAGTCAATTACTGATACCCCTCCCCAAACAAAAGAGCAAGAATCACCTCACAGAGCATGATCCATGACCCCTGACACAGATACGCCATACTAGTCATATTACTGAAACAATTTTGGAATCCACTTCTCTCTGTACAACCTACACAGGCAATTAACCTACATTCATAGAAAGTACTTGAGAATATAGGTCCCCAGATCTAATGGCCCTTAATTTTCATTACTCAATCCAAAAATATATATACTTGCCATAATATCATCATTCAACTAAGCCATCTTATTTTTTATAAAAGTACAGTAATATAAACTAAATCAATGCCAAGTTTAAAATGTATCATTCCCTCAAATATAGTCACCATTTCCCATTTTTGAGACCTTAAAGTTCTGATTGATGAAATACAAATTATTACTCACTAATTAACATTAATGTTTTTAATTCTCTTCTCAAATGAAAAAAACCTGCATTAAAAAAATGAAAACTTTCTTAAAGGTACTAGGCTTAAGCCTTAAGCTTGGCAAGTTTTCACATGCGCTATGAAGATAATTTTATTCTATTGGGATGTTTATTGTCTATATTTCATTCTTTTTACACACTCAAAAATTTAGATGCAAACCATTGTTCAGCACTATTACTTTTTTCCTTTCATTTCAGTGACTTAGATGCAAGGCAAAAAACCTCACTTTTATGACTAAACATATTATCTGTATAAAATATGTAAAAAGCTTGTTTTTGAAGTCAGAAGCTATGTTGAAAATACTAACTGGGTTTATTTTTTTAACAGATAATTCCCCAAAGATCCAACTATTTGTACAAGGTCACACAACCGATTTGTGTCAGAGGTAAAACTAGAATTAGATGTTTCCATTTCATTAAAATTAAGTTCACACAGAGCACATGAATATGTTTTGGAGACTAAGCACTGTTCACTTTTAGAATCTACTTTTAACTGAAATGCCACTTCACATGATCTTTGGAGTCCAAAAATTTCAATCCATTAAAATGCAAAATCAGGTTGTTGTAGTTAAGGAGTTTGGGGTTGGCTGCAGGACACAAATCCTTCTCAGGTTCAGGTGCGGTTTGGTGCCACATGGTGGTGCTGCTCTCTCTGGCCTAAAGAGAAATGGGACAATTTGGGGTTCTGTAGCTTTGTTCCAACACAGCAGAATCTCCAGGTCAGTACCCATTTAGATGGCCTGGTTTGGGAACGTACGAGAGCTACAGGGATCCAAAAGGTTCACCTCCCACTTCTTAAGACGGGTAGCCTATTTTTTTCTGGCCCATCCTGGCTTTCCTGGAGAAGGCAAGAGTTTTAATCCCCACTACCAGCCTCCCATCAATTCCCCCTTCACACACACACACACTTTTAAGAAGCAGGGAGGGGCATGGTTGCTGGGTAGAAGACGGTAAGTCAATCCCCTTTTGTCTGATTTTGCTGTATCGAAAGCTGGGGGCGGGGGTGGGGAAAGTGGTATTTGTTTCGTTTTGTTTTCTTACTGTCAACATTGTCTGTAATCATCAACTCGATAAACACGAATCAGTAAAATGCAGGCACAATGACCTGTGTGCCTGTAATTAAAGGGCTTTCTGAATCAACTAGCGTAAGGTGGAAATTTATGGACCCAAATGCCCACTATATCACTAGACCTACTGTTATTGTTGTCCCTTGCGTGGGGGGAAAAAAAATAGCCTTCCGTTTTCTAATACAGACTGGCAAAAGAAGAAGAAACAGGGTGTCAGACCCGAATTACAGCAGTTTCAGCAGGCCTCCGAATTCAGCCACCAGTTACAAGAGAATGGCTCCAGCAAGGGAGCGAGCGGAGATGTGACTGGTGAGGCTGAGCTACGGAAACTCCAGGCTGTTGAGCCTACGCACCCACTGGTTTCTGCCCTGGATGATGGTAGGTGTCCAAATCCTGCACTGCGGGGAAACTGCGAGGCCCAACCTTCGCCGCCAGGGGGCAAACACCCCACAATGTGGAGGGACCGGAGGACGAGAAGGCGGTAGCCACTCTGCCGTGCTGCGGACCTTACCTCTAGGTAGTACAAGTCCTCGTCAGTTATCTGCGAGTCGAGGTAATCTTCATAGGTGTTGAACTGAGTGACTATCTTGTCCAGGGCTGTCAGGCCGTCTTCCAGATCCATTGCAGTTGCCTCGGCCGAAGCGTCCCTAGCGACGAAAGCAGAGGGTTCCACCCGCTCTTTCCTTTCAGTCGGTTAGGAACGGTTGTGGAGCTTTGGAAGTTAATCCCGCCCCCAGGTGTTGTTACTGTTTCGGTTCCGCCTTACTCCTGGGAACACGGTCTCAAATATTACGCATTCCAAGTTCAGGACTGACACCCGTTAACGGGTTCACAATTGGGTGAAATTTGGAGCTACGCAGAAATGCAAGTTGCAATCCAAAATAAAAAATATTGAGGTTGCCACCATATGTAAACAAAATATTATAGATCAGGCTTTCTTATATCCTTCTAAAACAATGTTGTTCAGGACAGAAATACCAAAGTTATTTTTCTGGTGACTGAAGGCCCAATTTTGTAGGCGAGTATCTTAAAACAGAAGTCTCAGGTTATGATCTTATGACCAAAACCAATTATTTGAAAAATTGTACCTTAAAGGCAAATTATTACTAGTGTTTGAATATGAGGAAGAATTTATGAATTTTTCAGAGGAAAGAAACTCAAAGAAAATATCTTTAAAGACTTCTTTTGGTCCCAAGTGCTTGTTTTTTAAAACTTTTTATTCCCTTTCTCCCTTCCTTCCCTGCTCTCTAAAAGTAAATAAATAACTTTAAAAAGAAAACCTTTTTACTTTTTAAGTTTCAATAAGCACATATTGAAAGAGCTTGACTTGTTGAAGCTGCCTTTTGTAAATGATAAAATATATGTGGAAACTTAGAAAGCAAAGTTTTACACTAAAAACTTTTCCTCTAGAACAAAGTTGCATTTAAAAAAAAAATAAAGTAATCCAACATGGCAGCTGGCAAAACTTTTTAGAATGCATTTTTTATATTCAAAAGTTTTCAAATCATCCTCAAAATTAACACATATTACAATGTAGAATCTGTAGAAAGTGCAATCTGGTAAGTACTTACTGAGTTAATTTTAAAGATTTTCACATATGATCAAAAAAGTTTTCTTCCAATGAAATCATCTGGTAAGATACTTCCCATATAGTTAATTTTCCCTTAAAGAGTTCATCTCAAAAATTAGAATGTCACAAATGTACAAAGTGATATAGACTCAATAATCTCTAGGATATCACTGACTTGTTTCTTAATTAATAAATATTTTCTGAAAAAATTTAAAGGACATTTTGGACATTGTTTTAAAGTTCAATTTAATATTGAATTTAGGTGAAGGGAAAGAAAGGGGAGAGAAACCCTGGACACTCATAACACAACAACAACAACAACAAATAACAACAAAAACGTTTATTGAGTGCCTTCTGCATGCAAGGCACTGTCCTTAGTGCCAACAATGGATTATATCCTTAGCATTTGTGCTAAAATTAACATCCACCAACAATTTGACATCATCTAATATCTACAAAATGTGAAAATCCAAGCAGCCCAAGAATGAGAAGAAATTCATTTTTCTTGAGGTATTCTAACTGATAAGGGGCATAGGTCTCAGTATTCTCTATTATGCAGAACATATCTATAAGTCCCTCCTGAAACTGCGTGAATTGAGCACACAAAAGGACTTAGAGAAGTCTCAGTCACTTAGTATGTACAGAAAATATAAATGTTTGCTTTAGTATGATAATATATATTCTTTAGCAAGTTTTAGCTCTATTCTAAATACTTTACATGTATTATCTTATTTAATCATAACGACAAATTGACTAGGAAAGTAGCATAAGCATTATTCTCAAAATAGACAGAATGAGCCTAAGTACATTGGCCAAAGTCTTAAAGGTAAAAAGAAAAAAAAAAAGCAACATGGCTTACTACTTCCAATTTTCCTCAAAGAGCCAGCAGAGATAAACAGAGGTTTGAAGAGCCAGATCCAATTAATTATGAAAGTCGGCTTTTATTAGAAAAAAATATGTCAAATTATGAATGGGAACATGGATTGGCACAAAAGAAAGGATCGGAATGGTGCATCATGAGATGTGGAGGCAAGGAAGACAAGGGCCTGTGGAGGGGGAAGCGCACGTTGTTTCCACAGTTGTGAGGGACCCAGGAAAGAGAGGGGAAGAAAGGCAGCCGACTAGGGGAGGAGAATGGGGAAGAAGACTTCGAAGGCTAGGCCGAAGGGTTTGCAAAATATAATAATTATACCCTTGAATAAAAGAGGACTACACTGAAAAGGACTTTGCTGATTATGTACTACTGAAAAAAGTATCTCACTACTAATTATTAGCCCTCATTATATTTGCTTTTTAGTTCTCCTTCACCAAGATTTCACTGCTTTTAAGAAACAGTAAAACATCTGAGGACTCATCGGGCCCATTAAACCATAACACTCTGATTCAAGGACCCATGTGTTAGTCAAATGTGAGGTCATTGTTAGCCTGCACATCATTCAGTTGTGTCCCATTGTGATTGTGCATTTTCAGTGGGAACCTCATCAAATTTACCACTTGGTCAACAGCTCCTTGATGAAATAATCTCTAAAGTATCTAAAGTTCACCAATCACAAAAATACTTTTAGTATAGTAACACCTTCCAACTAAAAACACTGAGAGTGATTTCCAACCAATCAGTTTCTCTATAAATATTAAAATTAAAAAATGTATAAGTCTAGACTTGTTCCTCACAGAAAGACTTGAGTGGTAACAGGCCTAATTCAATTGTCTTTTTTTTTTTTTTTTACGTTAAATTCAAAACCATTTTCAAACCTGTGTCTGAGAAATTACATGAAAGGAGGGCAACAAAGACAGTAAAGAGCTTCCATAAGTCTCTGTTTCCTATTTCAAAGTCTTGGTAATGATCCAGAAATACTTTATTTTGGATACATTCCTAGTTACCCAGGATTTTTAAAGATGGAAACCTGGCATTTAGCACCAGATCCCCAAGAAATTCCATTCTTTGCAAAAAGACCAGAAAATACTATATACATTCACAACAAAACTACAAAATGTGAGAGAGAAGAAACATACACTATGTAGGAAAAACAAATATATGCCATATTTAGCTTAGTGACTGAGTAAAAACATGGTACCATGTAAACAGGAATGTACGAAAATCTAAGCATGAGCATCTTTTTGAAATAAATAGGCTTTCATACTGTACTTACCTGGTGAAAGTATATAAAGTAATTTGAAATTAATCTCTACACTTTCCTATTTCCAAATAGTAAACAATATACATGATATCCAGGGAAGTCAGTAGGAAGCATATTTTTGGTACTGCTGACATGATAGGAAGGGGAATGCCTTGCTTATTATGTTAATAATATGCTTGATACTCTGAGTAAGAACTTGAAGCTCCATTAAAATGGACTTAATAATACATTACCACATTCTAAGAAAGAAAAATATATGTGCAGTCCAGTAAGATCAGAGATTTGTGTCTGATGTTGCCCAATTCCTTACTAAGTTTCTGTGGATTGCAGGTGAGGACCATTGCTTAATCATCAGCCAAGGAGAGATCTTTTGTGCTTTGTAATAATGATGACACTGAATTTACTTAAGCTGTTTACTGTGATGAGATCACTGGACTTCCACACTGCCTCAGTTATTCCAAGGTGCTCCAGTTCTGGTTCCACAGCTTCTCTGTCATAGAGACACATGAGTGCACATGTCATACTCCTAAGTCTTCTGTATCTGCCAGTGTACGAGGAAGGGTCCAGAAGAAACACAAGTATAAGATGGAACTGCTCCCAGGAGTGGGGTTGGCAGGTGTCAGCAGATGCTAAAAGTTGAAAATGACTGCTGTGCTATTCGGTAGAGGATGCATATAATAGCCACAACCATCTCCTTTGAACAGTGCAAAACTTGGGCTCTCCCAGTGGCTCTATAAGGTTTTCCTTACAATTGCATTGAAAATTTGCTCAACCTCGTTGGCCACATGGAAATCAGGCTCTACCCTAAAACACCACTTCTCCTGACAGGTCCAACACTCCGAAAACACCACACATGAGAAGACGGCCACCGATATCAGTGCAGAGCTGCTGGTTTCCTGTAGTAACCCAGCACTGCCCCACACCTTACTTTCTCCTTTAGTTCACTCTTATTTTCTACAATGGCTTTTCCTACCTTTTCTTCTCTCTTTGTAAGGAGCACTGTACAAACTCAGAGCAGCTAAAAATCACTTCTAACTGGAGGAATTCAAGGAAAATTTAAAAGATAACATGGCCTTTATAGTGAATGTGCTCCATTGAGACAAGGCTTCCTAGGGCTCTGAATAAATGTCCAAGTAAATGGATCATTTTTGCTAAAGTTCCAAAACAAGGAAACAAGATTCAGGGAACCATGAGGTCCAGGAAAGAGTCACCAGGTAAATTTGATTATAGTGCAGGTTATGATTTGTCAATTTAAGAAACTTTACCATTACTCCAAGCAAAGGCAAACAAAAAGGGGTGTTTGTAAAGAATTGATCATTAGAACTGTACTTCAGAAAGATTATCCTTAGAGCAGTAAGTGACTGGAGAGGAGGCTGGAAGACCTTTAAGATCAGATTAGATATTCTGTAGTCAAATATGTAACTTACAAATCAATCCTTTACTTGTTCTCTTTTGTTTCAAAGGAAGAGTTTTGCCAACTCTTAGGCCTTTATTCCATTCAGAGGTGTTCTCTGCTTCCTTCTCAAGATTTGATTATCCCCTCTCTCTACTACAACATGAATTTTTCTCTTTTCTCCCTCTCCCTCTTCCTTCCCCCCCCTTCGTTCCCTCCCTTCCCTTCCTGTTCTCTCTCTCTCTCTATCCCTCCTTCCTTCCCTCCCTCCTTCCCCCCAATGGTAAAAGAGATGGTGGCAGTGACTTCTTTGAAAACTGAAAGCAGTCCAGTGTGGTTGAGCAGGTAATGTGTGAGAGGAAGGGTGTCAGAGGACAGGCAGACCATGAAGGGCCTTATAAGCCATGTTAGAAGTTCTGTGAATTTAAGAACAGTTGTAAGAGATATAGATTCAAGAAATGTTTGGGAAGGAATTTTACAGAGGTGGAACTGATTTCAAGGTTAATACACACGTTTTACCCTTCAGTTAGATTCAGAAGAATTTCACTTTAGATTAAACATTGCCTGCTCTATGTAAGATATACAACAATGTGGTTATTTTTAATGAAACCTTGCTGGTACTTAATAAACTCAAATAATGAGGCACTGACTTGAAGATTAAAAATTCAGGTAAAATTTCAGGAGAAAATAAAGAGTGACATCTTTAAAGCCCCAGAGAAAAGGTGGAAACACACTGCCTCTCTGAGGGGGTATATTTAGCCCATCTAAAACACACAGTGACCTCTATGGAATTCCTAAGAGAAGAGGTTTGATCTATTTTAAACCAACATCTTCTTTCCAGCCTCTGCACAGCAATGTCAGAGCTTATCAGGTACTCAAGTATTTTTGCAGCCATGGTAATAATACAATCCCAGTCACAACCAAGCCAATATGGAAAAGTGGAAAAAAATACTAGACTGTGTAGAAAAACCATCAAAGGAAGGGATGCTAATTCCATTAAGAGCTAATTCAGTCATTATACTTGGTTTTACTACTCCAGGAGGTCAAACATTCTTCTGATTACAGATAAATTAATCACAATAATTGCAATAAAGAATGTTTAATCCATCACTCTCTCTCTGACTTTTACTTATCAAAGCAAAAATAAAACTTATTCACTCAGCAATAATTTAACATAACCAGGTCAGTCACAGTGCCAGCCCCTGAAAGTGCTACAGATGAAATAAATAAAGGCTGGTCATGTCTGTCTTCAAGGATATTATAACTTAGTGAGGGAAATGAAAGGCCTAAACAGGTAGTTGGTTGAGTGAAAGAAAAGAAGATGAACTAAGCAGATTTTGGGAAACACATTTGTAAATAAATAAGAAAAATAAAATTTTATAGGAGTTATGATAAAAAATAGTTACAGTGTATAGAGTAGAACATAAGTGAGAAAAATTGATTCCAGGTATAAAGGACAGATTTAGAAAGAATGCACAAATGTTGTATTTTAAGAAATCAGAAAATAATTTTTGCTTTTTCTAAAAGAATGAGATAGGACTGAATGATCTTGAGATCACATCTAGCTTCAAAATTCTATGATATTCTTTCCTTTTACCTTCACCGAGGACATGTTCATTAATTTTATAGAGGAAAGGGAAGAGAGAGGGAGAGACAGAGAGAGAAAGACATCAATATGAGAGAGAAACTTCAATCAGTTGTCTCCTGTACACACCCCTACCAGGGGATCAAACCTGCAACCGTATCAAACGTGCAGACTTTTGGTGCTCAGGATGATGCTCCAACCGAGCCACTTGGCCAGGGCTATGATATTCTTTTATACCATGTATGTTCATTAAGTGTTTGGGTTTAACCTAAAGAAGTCTCAGAATAGATGGTAGAATTACTCCTCTATAATGCTCTTCTCTGGGGGAAAAAAAAGGCATATTATACTAAATTATTTTATGGACACTAATCTCAATGTGCTAGGTAAGGCTCATATTGTCTTATTGTGTCTGCTTTCTCATTTAAAAAAATCTTCTTTCACATCTTCTTCCCTGTTCAAAACTTTTACCTTCCCTCCCCTTTAACCACCTCCACCACCGCTCCCAGCCTTCCACCCAATACCTCGATGTCTACACAACAGTTTAATTTTTAAAATTATTTTTAATAATTTTTAATTTTATAAAAACAGAAAAGGCAGATACTATTTTTAAGAAAATTTGGACATCACTAAAGCTAACCCTAGACACCTACCCCTAACAGTAAATAAATTAACATCCTAGAGTATATTTATGAAGAAAAATTAAAAGCTCTTATAAATGGACACTATTGCCCTTTGTCAAAATGATGTGGTTAATATTAGCCAAAAGAACCCCAAAATACTGATTCCAATGACCGAGAGTGGATGTTTGTCACAACTATTGTACCTCAGCAGTAGGTACTTTAGATGTAAACTTATTGTAATGAACACAACAGAAACATGTGTTTGTGTGACCATATCAAAGAATCACCAGTCCTTACACTTTCTATCAGGGCCTCATTAACATTTTTTATATTTTGGATCCTTTCTACCTTTCTCTGAAAACCTCTTTTCCTTGCCCATTCAGAATATCTACTGTCATATGAGTATTCTAATATATAAGTACTAGCCCACATCTATTTTTTTCCAAAGTTTTGCTATTTTCAGACACTGACATCAGTGCTGGTGTCTCTGATTTGCATTACACAACACTCAGACACAGGAGGCAAGGGTGGCAAAGGGACTGAAATATGTCTGTAAAATTAAATTTTTTGTTTAACCAAAACTTTAAAATGTGGCTCTAATGCATTCTTATCATCAATCACCAAATGCATTAATAATGATAGCTTAGGCCTCTGTTTATGACGCCGTGTATAATGAACCATGTTTCCAATCTTCCCCCTTTCCATTTACTACTTATGAGTCCATTATTGGATTTTGAGGGGTTTTATAAAGGGCTGATAATAAAAATGCATTGCAAAGTACTCTGAGAACCTTTCATAGTAACTGCTAGAGAGCAAAACAGGTTTTTACTCCATGTTCTTTCATAAGGTTTCCCAGTAGATTACATATTCCAGAAGAGTATACATACAGAATAGAGTAAACTCCTGATTATTTCTTTTAGAAAATGTAGTTTAAGAATACTGTCCCTGATGAATTGAGCCTCTGAGCCACAAGGGGTGCTGCACGTACTCAGGACCCTTCACCGCCTGGCCTGCCTCCAGCTCTGCCACCGGGTTGTCACCAACCAGGACGATAATCCTTCTGGCCTCCACTCCTCAGAAAACAGCTTTGACGTCAACAAACCCTTTGAATCAAAGAAGGCAGCCCAGTGGACCAGATAGAAGCCTTGCACAGGTGACAAACACAAGTCCTGTGGGCTGAACGCAGCCCTCCACCTTGTTTTATCCACCCAGCACCTTGTTTCTACCCAGCGGCAGTGCTGAGCTCTTGCTTAACTGTTAAGCAGTAGTTACATTTACACAGTCCTAAAATTACATTTGGCCCTTTGAAGGCAACCTTGCGGCCGATGTGGCCCCTGGTGAAAATGAGTTTGACACCCCAGCCTTAGAGCATTCTCAGTGTCCAAGTGAACTCATTTTCAACAAACAAACTGAAGTACAAGATGCTTCAGGAGAAACAGGGGTTAAATGAGCCTCAGAAACAGTCCACTTCATTCCTGGATTTGCAGAAATTCTGGAGTCAGTCTAAGGAGAAAAGAGACCCCAACAAGCCCTCGGGATTCAGAAGTGTTAAGGCTCCAGTCACCAAAGTGGCTGCATCGATTGTGCCCACATGTGACAAACAGGGCATCAGCATTGCTCAGCGGTGTGTTTGTGCATATGCGCGACCGTCACCACCACTCTGTGTTACGTGTGCACCAGTGTGGCACGAACCTGCAACAGAAGAGCCATTTCCTCATGGAAGAGCAAATCTACAGTGAAAAGAACACCTGAGAGCGAGTCTCGCCACCCAAAAGCTAGACCTGGGCACTGTGTTTCCCAAAGGAACCACCAGATCTGACCACACTCGGCTCTCCACCTAGCCCCTGTTGCTACTTGTACTCTGCATGTCCTGGCCCTCTTCTCTTGGAAGTTTGTGCTTGCTTTGGTTTCACCCTTGTTCATGAAACTTCGCTTCCCTCTGCCTTTGTTCACAGACTGGCACTGCTGTGTGATGCCTGCTTTTGTAGTAAATGGAAGATTGTTCTTGTTCAGAGTCCCCGTGACAACATCCCTGTGTCTAGTCTCTTCGCTTAGTTCTGCTGCAAATGAACAGCAGCCAAATACCAACCAAGCAAAATTTAATATGTCTGACATTAATTTCATTTTTACTCAATGAATTCACACTCTAAAAAAATAAGAAATAAAATTTAAAAAATTTAAACATAAAAAAGAATACCGTCACTTACTTTGATTAAAAATGTAGTGTTTGCTTTGAAGCATCACTGCAGGGGCAGCTATCAAAAGCAGTGCGGCTATTGGCAGTCATTCCAATTAACTAAAATCACTCAGTGTTTCCAAATAATTACTAATACACGGTGGAAATTCTGATTTTTAATTTTAAACAGCCTGAAATATGCTAAGTAATTTAAATAAAGAATTAAAACTCCTAGCAATTTCTAAAAGTTTGGCCTGCATAATTATTCAAGAGTGAAGAATTATATTATTTTTATGGAAATTTATTGACCACTATCATATACATGATTACATAACTAATTTGTTCCTCCACATGTTAATCAATCTTAATTAATAGCACTTTCTAGGTGAATGTAATTTCTATGTAGGTCTCTGGATACTAACAGAACAAAATAATTAAACCTTCTGATAGATTAAGAAAAATTATTTAAGACAATTTTCCTGAAAAGCCAACATTTAATAGATGTAGTGCTAATTGAGGTTTTAGATAAATCAAGTTCTAATTATGTTTATTTAATCGGAAACCATAATCAAATCCTACAACTCCTTTGTATCTTACTTTCTCTATTGAGAGATGATGATAAATTACAACTTCCTTCAAGTCATAATTAAACAGTGAGGTTAATTGAGAGAAATGAGCTACATGGAACAGAATCCATCTTTACTGCTCTTCTTTTTAAGTCATGAGCTCTTCAATCCATGAGGTTTGTGCCCAGGACATCAGATGACAGCTGGCCTCCGATCACTGTTCAGGTTCTTGGTGCAGAACCTATTGTCCTGAACTATACACCATGTCCCAACCAGTATCTGACGTTTCCACTGCGGCTAAAGTTTTTTTAATTCTTTCGCTTACCATCTAACTTTGCTTTTCTGCCTTATCTGTTACCCTGCTTTCCCAGTTATGACCTTGGCCATTGCTCTAGCCTGGAGACCGACTTTTATTCTACGTTGTTTCCTTTCCCAGAGTAATGCATTTAACCCAACCTCCTGTGGGTGGCGCTGCTGCTCGCATCTCCACCGCCTGGAAGCGGGATCCAATGGCTGCCGCTTCTGTGTCTGCCAAGGCAGTCCTGCAGGAACAGCTTTACTCACAGGTGAAGGATATGATAGGGTGTGGTTTGAAGGGCATCGAGCCTGTGGGCAAAAACTCCCCTGGCAGCTTACCTGAACTGCCAGCCAAGGATCATTAGCGTTGCTCCTTAAAATAACTTGCTTGTTTTGAATCTGAATCCTCCTACCCTCCACTCCTACCTTTTCCTATTGAAATAATTGTTTACCTACAGATTATTGAGAACTCAAGTTTCCCCACGATTTCACCAATTGTGTTATAGAAGAAGAGATGGTGCTTGATAACAAGATTTTTGTTTCTTCTAATCAGTTTATCTCCCTTTTATTCAACTTAGTATTTTGGAACAAAAGAAAAGTATTTTTTAAAAAAGTTTGCCTCCTCACTCCGGACCAGAGATTGTATGTGCAGAAGAGGAGACTGGCCCAGGGATGAAGGTAACGAAACTGATGGAAACTACCCAAAATGATAGAAATCCATGTAGACACATAGGAAACAGTATCCAAACTGATCCTCACCAGGGGGGTTTTCTTCCTAAAACCTTGAATATTCTGAGTTTTTGTTTCACTGTAGAGGTTGTTTTGCTTATAAATGCTTTCTGAGCAGGGGTAAATTTTAACAAAATTAATCCTTTTGTTGCCTGGGTAAAGGAACACAGCAAATGGATCATCAAAGATGCATTTAATTAATTCATTAAGCTAGTTACCCCAGCCCAGCACTTCCTGGTTGGAAAAAAAAAAAAAAAAAAGAGGGCTTAGGACTTAGACCTGTTGATTTGGGGTAGGGAGGGATGAGGTGAATCAGAGGAGAGAACCCAGGACAGGGGAGGTAACCTGTTGTGGTTGGAAATCAGAGCAACCAGGAATAAACATGGGGACCTGGTGTGCTTGGGGTGTCGGGAAGAAATCACCAACATGACTGACAGATGCATAAAGAGGGAGCAGAAGAGACCAAAAGGAGATCTTAACCATCTTTACTGTCTTGCCCAGGGTTACAGTTAAATTGTTCTGAAAATACATCCTTCTTGCAGAACAGAGCAAGCAATCGTGGAAACATACAAGAGGATGTCTTCTAAAGAAGAGTCGATATCTACTCCCAGGCCCACCCCCAATATTTGCATGGCCTAGAGCCCACTCTCTCTTCTCCTCTCATCCTTGACACCCACCCATGTGAACACCGCAGGCCCAAAGGTTTAATCTGGACTGATCACCGCTCAGGCCAGGTCCATACACCTGCAGTGCGGGGGCTTTATTAACAGGGAATTCTGGAATCCCAGGTACCCAAAATCTAGTCTAAAAAGAAAGGATCAGATCCAGGTAGGCTTGTTCTTTTGACCACTTAACTTCTCAAATAAACTGGGAGGGTAAGTGAAAGAGAGGAAGATCCACTTAAAAAACATGAGGCCATGCTTCAGCCTCTTCCTCCCTGCCCAGCACGAGGAAGCAGACTGACCTTGAGCAGGACTGAAGCACCAGAGAGCAGTTCACACAATGACCTGTGTCCCCTCCTGGGACTGAGAACATTGCCAGCCTTACTGGGCTACAACCACATTGTTCCTCGTGTGTATTTTGTTTTTGTTTTTGTTTTTTCTTCAAAAGAGGATGAAAAAAGAGCAGATGGACTAGAATTTAACAGTCTCCCAAGAATAACAAAACATCCTGTCATGTCGTTTTCAAACTGAAAGGAGTCTCCAGCCACTCTGGATTTATGACACCATACTATAAGTTGCCCAATGTCATATTTCCACCAGTGACCTTACTGTGTGCTCTATACACACACACAACTTCCATTTAAAGTATTTTTCAATTCAAGGCATAGGAGATTTTATTAATACACCACGTGGGAAAACAGGTAACATCTCAGCAAGTGAGAAAGCATTGTATTAAGCGCAGATATGAGTAAAATCTCTGACTTCAATGGAAGAAAGGATAAATGTGTTAGCTTCTGCCCTCTGGATCATAGGAGAATAATTGAGTTTACAGCTTAAAGAACATATTTTATTTTACAGATGAAGAAACTGAAATCCTAGTTGAGAAAGCTAGATAGTACATTGTATGCTATGTACATATAAACATTTGTTGAATGAGCCAAAGCCACAGGTAGTGAAAGAACGAGTGTTAGAAGCCAGAAGGACTCCTGACCCCTGGTCAGCTGTTCTTGTAGTACCCATCCTCACATTTCCCCTGCCCAGATTGGGAAATGCATGAAGACATAATCATAGTCACATAGGTCCAAAATCTAATATGTAAAAGGAGGGGAGAAAGCAAAAAAAAAAAAAAAATACACTTTGAGTCACGGAGATGCATTTTTGTAAACTTTGTAAGGGAACCATAGTGCCAGTTCTTTCAAGGGGTGTAACAAAACATCCCTGCCAAAAAGGAAGCCATTCTAACCTTCTGCTCAGATGGACTTCGAAGTGTTTTAGATTCTTTAGCACAGATACACACACACACACAGTACTAAGGCATATCCAAGGGTACCTAAAACCCCTTTTTTCAAAAGAATTAGACAAAAATCTGACTTACTATAACTTGCTTTGTACCTCAGTCAATGACCTATGCTGATTTTATTTTGTGGGCGAAAATATTTTATCTAAATACATTAGTTACTTGAGACAGGGAACTGGGTTCAATGAGTCTTTTATTAACAGCCCACTGTTTTTTAAAATAATACAACTACAGATCTGCTGAAAGCATGGAGTCACTCCCCACCAAACCGATGTTCCAAATGTAATTCCATCTGCTTGATACTTTGACATTTTACGTCTGCAAAAGCACAGGGTGAAAGACGGCAAAGAACAGGGAAATTTTAGTTCAGACATGAAACAGCTCACTCGGAACAAAGCTTTAGGAAAGCAGAATCCAAAACCACTGTGACTAATACATTTTTTTCAGATTCATTAAGTAGAAAGGCTCAGAGACCAAAGAGGGACAAGAGGAGAACAGAATTGGCTCTTGCACCAGCTCTTCAGGATTCTGGTGCCGTGCCCTAAGATTATTTTCATAGCTGGGCAAGAATGATAGGATGGAAACGTATAATTCATTGGCAAGATAATACTTTCTGAAAATAGTATTTTGTACTGAGATATCAACAAAAAAATATATACGGGTTACACCAACTGTTTCTCTGGATAGGGTGCACCTGTTTAGAAAAGAAAAATGTCTGAAGAATTTCTTCTCCTATTTCACATCCCCTGACCTTTTCAACCATTAACTTCACAATGGTAGTTAAGCGACAAACTAAAGTTTGAACATGTGTTTTGGAAGTATATTGGATGTTTATTCATCCAGACCAAAGGAAGTTCTCTTTGGAAAACAGCCTAAAATATTTCCTTATTTTTCACAGGTATAACTGGAAAACCCATGTTGAAAGGCTGAATACTTAATATTATAAGAATGTGATTATTGCTTCAGAAATCATTCTTTTTAGTAAAAGCTTTAGTGAAATATATTTCACGTACAATATGATTCACAAACTTAAAGTGTTTCACTGAATGGTTTTTAGTATATTCACGGTGTTGTGAAATCAATCAACATAATCAGTTTCTTTTTACATTTTATTTATTTATTTTTAAAGAGGGGGGAGGGAGAGGGAGAGAGAAAGAGAAAATCATTGATGGGACAGAGAAACTTCCATTGGTTGCTTCTCATATGCGCCCCAACAGGCAGCCGAACTGGCAGCTAGGCATGTTCCCTGCCTGGGGATCCTAACTGGCGTCTTTCTCTTTGCAGGACAACGCACAACCAACTGAGCCACAATGGTCAGGGCTCAACGTAATCAGTTTTAGAACATTTTATCACTCCCGAAAGAAACCCTGTACCCATTAGTTATCACTCTCCAACCACCAGACTCCCATCCCCAGAGCTAGGCAACTAACTTACGTTCTGTTTCTATACATTTGCCTATTCTGAACATTTTATATAAATTTCATAATATGTGCTATTTTGTGACTGACTTCTTTCTCTTAGCATTATATTTTATAGGTCATCTACGTTATAGCATGTATCAGTATTTTTATACCTATTTTTGTTTGAATAATATTCCATTATATGGAATAATCTTTTGTTTATCCATTTATTACTTGATGGACATTTAGACTCTTTTTGCCCTTTGACTATTATAAATAATGCTATTATGAAAATTAGTGTATATGTCTTTGTATATATATGTTTTCACTTCTCTTGAATATACTCCTAGGAGTGGAATTATTGAGTCAAGTGCTAAACGCAGGTTTAACTTTTCCAGGAACTGCCACACTGCTTTCCAAAGTGGCTGCACCATTTTACTTTCTAACCAGCAATATATGAGGATTCTCATTTCTTCACATCCTCACCAATACTTATCTGACTTATTAATTATAGCCACCCTAGTGGATTTAAAGTGGTATCTCATTGTGATTTTTCATTTTTATTTTTTAGTATATAATCTTTATTATATGTTTTCCATTACCATTTAGTTCCCTTATAACCCCTGATCCCCACATTGTTGTTCATGTCCATGAATCTTTTTTCCTTTTTGCTCAATCCCTTCACCCCATCACCTCCCCTACCACTAGCTGTCCTCTGTTCTCCATGTATGAGTCTGTGTCTGTTTTGCTTGTTAGTTCAGTTTGTTCATTAGAGTCCACATATGAGTGAAGTCATGTAATATTTGTCTTTCTCTGACTGGCTTATTTCACTTAGCATAATGTTCTCCAGGTCCATCTGTGCTGTTGCAAAGGGTAAAATTTTCTTCCTTTTTACTGCTGAGTAAAATACCATTGTGTGAATGTCCCATAGTTGTTTTATCCACTCATCTATTGATGGACACTTGGGCTGACTCCATGTCTTGGCTATTGGAAATAATACTACAATGAACATAAGGACACTTATGTGCTTATGAATTAGTGTTTTGAGTGCTTTTAGAATATCCTCAGAAATGGTATCACTGGGTCAAAAGGCAGATCCATTTTTAATTTTTTGAGGTATCTTCATACTGTTCCCCACAGTGGCTGCACAATTTGCACTCCTACCAATAGTGTAAAAGGGTCCCCTTCTCCACATCATTGCCAGCACTTACTGTTTTTTGATTTGTTGATGATAGCCATTCTGACACGTGTGAGATATATCTCATTGTGGTTTTTATTCACACCTCTCTGATGATTAGTGATGTTCAGCATCTTTTCATGTGCCTATTGGCCTCTGTATGTCCTTTCTGGAGAAGTGTCTCTTCAGGTCCTTTGCCCATTTTTTAATTGAGTTGTTTTTTTAGTGCTGAGTTTTGAAAGTTCTTTATAAATTTTGAATATTAACCCCTGATCAGATGTATCAGCAAATATGTTCTCCCATTCTGTGGCCTGTCTTTTTATTTTGTTGATGATTTCCTTGGCTATGCAAAAACTTTTTAGTTTGATGAAGTCCCATTTGTTTATTTTTTTTCTTTTGTTTCCCTTGTCTAGAGAGATACATCTGATAAAAAATTTCTATGAGCAATGTCTGAGATGTTGCTGCTTATGTTTCCTTCTATGATTTTTATGGTTTCAGGTCTAACATTTAAGTCTTTGATCCATTTTGAAATTATTCTTTTGTGTGGTGTAAGAAGATAGTATAGTTTCATTTTTCTATATACATCTGTTCAATTTTCCCAACACCATTTATTGAATAAACTTTCTTTAACCCACTTTATATGCTTGCTTCTTCTGTCAAATATTAATTGACTATAAAGCTATGGGCTTATTTCTGGACTCTCTATTCTCAATTTTTCTTGATCTAGATTTATGAGGAACCAGGCTGGATAGTGTCAAAGATGTCATAGAAATAGAAAAGCAAAGGCAAGACCAAAGGACAACATGATGAAGGCAAATACACTCATCTGGTTGGGTGGTAGAATTGTGTACTTGCAGGGGAAGAACGGAAAAAAGAGCTGAGAATGTAGAATATGGTAGAGAGTAGAGGGCTCTAAATATCAAAGAGGGGACTGAGTTCAGAGGCAACCCACTGGCCTCCAGAACCAAGCAATATTGCAAGGAGGGTGGCCATGAAGTTTCTCCAAGAAAATGTTCAAGTTTTATCTGGAAGTTAGGAAGGAGACACATAGAGAGAGATAGATGCTGCATTTAGGGTGAGAATAAAATCACTCATCAGAAGGAATTAGATTAATCTGTGATATAACTTCAACTCTGTTCTGAGATGTTTTGTGTTATATGCTTCTATGCAGGAAACACAGGGAAAGTTTAAGCAATTAGTTTTCTAGTCTGGTTAGTTGTTATTCATATTTTTAACAATTACCCACTGGCACATTGTTTAAGACCACTTTTAACTGTTATAAATGGTTATCAAAAGCATATTAAAATTTGTTACAGTTGCTAGCCTAAGTTACCTTTAAATCATAATAAAGCAAACCACAAGAATGCTTACTTACAAGTAGCCTATCCGAATATGACCCCTATGCTGTATTTAAATGCTGCTGATTGTAATCTCAGTGAAATGCTGGAGCATCCATAATAGTAAAAACATAGGAAAATCTGTCTAGAATTGACTCCAGAGCCTTAGCCACTTATGAAAATGATCAGAATTTTAATTTTGCATCCACCCTTTTGTGGGTGCACAACTTTGGGTAAATTACAAAATTTCTTGTAAGCATGTTCTCTTATTTGTAAGCTGAAAGTAATAAAGTACCTAGCATATGAGGTATTTTAAAGGATGGAATGAGAAAACACACTTTGAAAAATTTAGCACAATGACTTGCAAAAAGTAAGCTTTCAAGCTGACTTTGAATACTATTCCTATTCTTAGTCTACTTATCTGAAAATCTTAACTAATAATTGATATGTCTTATACTCACACTTATTTTAATTATAATTGAGAGGCAATTATAATTGAGAGGTAATTATAATACACTATAATTTCCTCATTTGTAACATATGCATCGATACTGTCTATTATTGACATTAATGAAACACTTAAAATTTAAAATATATATAATATATTGTATATATATTTTTCTATATACTATATATATATACTATATGTAAAGTATATGTATTTAAATATAGTCACCCCTTGATATCCACAGGGAATTAGTCCCAGAACCCACTGAGTATACCAAAATCTTCAAACGTTCAAGTGTCCTATATAAAATTAGGTAGTATTTGCATAAAACCTACACACATCTCCCACATACTTTAAACTATCCCTAGATTACATATAATACCTAATGTACATGCAATGTAAATATTCGTGATACTGTATCATTTAGGGAACAATGATAAGAAAAAATATCTGTAGATGTTCAATATAGATGCAACCATGGTAGGCATAACTTCACAGGACACATCAGCAACAGCATAACATTTTTCACCCCAATATTCATGATCTGAGATTAGCTGAATTTACAGTAGGGAACCAACCCACAGCTCTGAAAGTTCAACTATATATAAAGTATATATAAAGCTATATATATATAGTGTGTATAAATACATATACATATATACTATGTATGAATATATGTGCATATATGTATATGTTTATACTATATACATACATACTATATATAGTATGTATACGTGTACATAAAATTTGCAACTTTTCCACCTTAGCATTCAGTTTATTACCTCCTTTACCTCCAGGAAGGCAGTACTTTCTGGATGGAGGACTAGCAGATAACAAACCACAGCCCACATTGGACTATGTGCCAACATTAACTCATCAGTTGCTATTGTGTCTAGAGTGTGTCTTTTTCAGAGGCACTGAGCAAACACTAGAAGAGACATGACATGTTCATTTCATCTGTGTAACAACTAGAGATCTTAGCATAAGACCTAGGAAATAGTAGGAGCTCAAAAGTATTCAGGAAACAAAAACACATCCTATCCCTGATACAAAGATGGGAGAAGAGCTTCTGGCCAAGATGGAGACATATGTAGATATGCTTCACATCCGCACACAACCAAAAGAAGGATAACAACCAATTTGGGAAAAAAAAAACAATCAGAGCTGCCAGAAAATTGAACTGTATGGAAGTCTGACAACCAAGGAAGTAAGGAAACATTCATCCAGACTGGTAGGAGGGGTGGAGATGGGAAACTGGGGCAGCAAGGATGCGTGACAAGCTAGTGGCTGGTGGGCCAGGATATCCCACATTTGCATGCAAGTAAATAGAGAGTTACAACTGGAAGAGAGACAGATCATGCAACCCAGGGCTCTAGTGCAGGAAACTAAAGCCTCAAAACCTCTAACTGTAAAAACCTGTGGGGGTTGCAGCAGTGGGAAAGACTCCCAGTCTTATGAGAGAGTCCATTGGAGGAGTCCACAGGATCCTAGAATGCACACCAACCCACCTACCCAAGAATCAGCACCTGAAATGGCACAGTCCACTTGTGGGAAGTGAGGGAGGTGACTGAAAGTGGAGCAAGGGCCAAGCAAGTGTCTTTGTTCCTTCTTTGACCCCTCCCCCTCATACAGCACCACAATACAGTGAAATGGGTTGCCCCACCCTGATGAATACCTAAAGCCCTGCCCCTTACAACAAAACAGATATGCCAAGACAAAGAAATATGGCCCAAATAAAAGAACTGATGAAAACCCCAGAAAAATAACTAAGCAAAATAACTAAGCAAAATTTCTAAGCAACTCCAGAAAAACTCTAGAGAGAAAAAAAAAAAACAAAAAACTAAAACTCCAGAAAAATGACAGGCAACCTATCAGATGCAGAGTTCAAAACACTGGTAACAGGATGCTCACAGAAATGACAGTACAGACTCAAAACAAAGGAAGAAATGAAGGCTACATGAAATGAAATAAAGAAAAACATACAGGGAACCAACAGTGAAGGGAAGGAAACCTGGACTCAAATCAACAATTTGGAACAAAAGGAAGAAATATATATTCAATCGGAATAGAATGAAAAACCAAGAATTTTAAAAAATGAGGAGAGGCTTGGGATCCTCTGGGACAACTTTAAACATTCCAACATCTGAGTCATAATGGTGTCAGAAGGAGCAGAGGAAGAGCAAGAAATCAGTACTGGTTGTTAGTTCATTCCAGAACTCGTGACAAGTGCTAAAACCAACAAGTACCAAACAGGACAAGTAATGAAGCCTTTTCTCTTGCGGGGCAACATCGTGACTCATACAAGTTCTAGCAAGCATAACAAGTCCCGAGTAAGCACCGAGTGCTGAAACATTTTTTTCTCATCCAAATGCAACGAGTACAGGGTTTGACAAGTTGTGAGGCCAACGAGTACAAAGATATGACTATATGAGAAAAGTTCCGTTGGATATGCTGTAAACCAATATAAAATATTTTACCCTGTTTTAATACATAGTGATAATTTCATTGTTACAGTAGTGCTTTTAAGCAATTTATAAATAAAGATATAAAATTCAGGGTGTGGGCTTAAATAATTTTTTATTAATAGGGTTAATATTTAAAAGTTTGGTTACTTTGCTGGTAGATGTATTGCTGAAATATTTCTCATCTCTTAACCTGATTTATCCACTTTTTTTTTTGCTTAAAATTTCTCTCGCCTGAAATTTTTGTTTACATCTAGATATGATCAAAGAGAGAATGACAGAAGGTATGATTATCAGGGGACATAAAAAGCAGTGTGAGCCCTGGCTGGTGTAGCTCAGTGGATTGAGTGCAGGCCTATGAACCAAAGGATCGAGGTTCGATTCCCAATCAGGGCATATGCCTGGGTTGCAGGCCAGTTCCTGGCAAGGGATGCACGAGAGGCAACCACACATTGATATTTCTCTCCCTCTCTCCCTCTCTCCTTCCCTTCCCCTCTAAAGATAAATAAATAAAATGTAAAAAAAATCTATAAAAGAAAAATGGAGTGTGAGAAGCCTGAGTTATCTAATTCCCTAAGTCTCATAGATACCCACAAGCTGTATCATTAAAATAGCTCTACTTGTCAAACTCTTAATATGTATGTGAAATATCTCGCTATATATATGTGTGTGTGAGTATATATATATATATATATATATATCCATAGAGGCATGTGTGCATCAAAGTATATTAAAAGAATGTGAATGAAAATTGGCATTTATTGATTGATCTGTGCCACAACAACAATAAAAGTTCACATGAAACTCTCAAATTAGCTTTTCTGATTTAATAGCATTTGGAGACACCCCATAGTTTGCTGTGTATAATGCATACTTTTTTGCTCAAATTTTTGAGGGAAAAATAAGGATACACATTATACATGGATAGTACTAACTCTGTATCCATATTAATGGTTCTAATTCTCTATTTACGCTTCTGCATTAAAGGTGTAACTATAGAAAGCAATAATGATAACTGTATGCAAAATAATACCCTGGAATATGATAATCAATTTTGTTTCTAAATATAAATAAATAAATAAATAATTGAATTAAACAATTAAAATGAAAGATTTTTTTCCTGAAGGTTTGGGCCAAAAACGTGGGTGTGCATTATATGTGTCAAAATACAGCATATGAGAGAAAGAGGGAAAGAGAGAAAGTGGAAGGGAGAGAGAGAGATGGGAACAGAGGGAGATCTTTCATACTACACCAGGAGGAATATTTACAACGTTAAAGGGCAATAAACATAGAGGGCAAATCTGTCTCCTTCCTAAGTACTGCATTCAGAATCTGATCCCTGTCTGGTTTCCAAACCGAGCAGTTGAAACCAAGAATGATGAATGAACCGTAATAATTGTGTGACGCTCGTCATATGGGACCTTTCAGAATCGCATACTACCAGGAGCATCGTTTATGAGAGGAAAGGAATGTGCTGTGGCTAAAGCCTTCTCAGTCTGAGCTTAAGTTGGCTTCGGAATAAAAAAGAATCATGAAATCAAATGGAAGAACATCTAAGAGCAGTCTAAAATGCAGCTGGAGAAGCTTCTTCTTTTCCATAGCCAATTCCATTTCTTTCATGAAAATTTGATTTTACAGGTAGCCTAAAGCATTGCTCCTGGTGGCTTTTTGTCATTTTACATTGGAAGAAGTAAAGTGAACACTCTCAATTCATAGTGTGAACATAATCCTGGCAATTTCTGTATTTTCCTTAGAGCATCAGTCTTATTTATCAGAAGTGAGAGGTTAACTTCAATAAATGAAAAAGCCAAAAGAGTAAAATTCAAGAATTGAAATCTGTGAGCTATCGGACTGGTTTCTTAATAATATATAAATGTACAAATGTCCACTTTGCATGAAACAAAAGAAACTATGAGTACAGCTTATAGAGCTGGGAGTAAGCATGTTGAATAGTACAGATGAGGAAAAGGTACAGAGCATTTAAATTATCCGACCTTGTTACAGAGTTTGTTAGTGTCAAGGCAGGTGCTCCAATGCAGATTTGCTCGCTCTGAGACTGAATTCTATCCATGAATCTTTCTTACTATTTTCCCCTCCCATAGAGGATATCGGAAGAAGAGAAAAGCTGTAGACTCGGTTTAAGAGTGTACGACTCCGCTTGTGCGTGGGCCCAGCGGCCCTGTAAAGGCTGCTGACATGTCAGAGAAGGAGTAATGGCAGGGGCCTTGCAATCTAGTTGGTCTCCTGATTGTGACAGCAGCTCTGACAACTCAGAACTAGTCGCTGTTATCATCCAGCACGTAACTAAATTGTGTTTTAAAGGACTATCACTAGTTTTCTCTTGTGTGATATTTTAAGTTTTGCAATGTTCCCAACTTCAGGTCTCCACAATAGTGGTTCTCAACCCAGGTCACCACATTAGAATCAACTGAGGAAACATTTTAACTATGGGAGCCCGGGGCCCCATTTCGGGACAATAAAATGAGAATCCCTAGAGGTAGTCCAGAGTGGGGAATTTTGTTTGTTTGGTGGTGGGGGTCTTTGATAGTAAGAAATGGTGGAATGCCATCCTTAAAAGTGCCTCCCAAGTGATTCTGCTGTGCAGCCAGGGTTGAGAAGCACCCGGAGATTTCTTCTGCCTACTGTTAGTTTAATTGTCTTGGTAAAAGGCTATAGTGGGAGTGACAGACCAGAGTGACAGCTAAAATCATAGATCAATGTTTTTTCTACCCTTTTTGTGCTTTTCTTTAGGAGAATGGCTCTAGGAAAATATTTTCAAACCTTCCTGTTCATCAGAATCCCTAGAGGTCTTTTAAAACACAGATTTCTGTGCCTGGCCCCACCTGGCCACGCCCGCACCCCGGTTTCTGACTCAGTAGGTCTGGGATGAGACCGGAGCACTTCTATTTCTCAGGTGATGCTGTTGCTGCCACTCAAAGGACCGCACTGTGAGAACCCCTACCCTGAGCAGTTGGTAAAAGCCCACCGGAGGTTCCTTCTTCCATAACGATCTTTTCACAGAGGCGAGACTCTGACAAAACTCTCCCAAGCTCCCTTCTGATCATGCCTCACCTCTTGCAAATAGATCTTCCTGTTAGTAGCTTTAGTAAGCTTCTAACTGATTTTACCAGCTAGACTCTGCCATCGGCTTTTAGTTCATAAAGGGCAACCCTCATTTTCTCTGAACCATTATAAACACATTTGAACAGAATAATTTACGAAAGACATATGTTTCCACAAATGTAGCCCAACAGTGACTGTTCTACTATGTCTCTTGTCCATGCTGTGTCATGCAAACAGGAGAGGGCACAGTTTGTTATGTTTTTCCTCTTCACACTGTACAAATAAATGAGTAAAAACTCTCCTAATTTTCCTTCTTCAGAATACATTAATTCAAGGAACATGCTGCTACAGAAGGAAATGGATACCTAAAGTCTGGGGAAAGCTGGTACAAACTGAAATCAGGAAAACATGAGGATCATTTAAGATTTAGAATTAAAAAGGAACTGACATTTATTGAGCTCCTACCATGAGCATCACACATTTTTGATTCACAAGACAGCAATCTGTGTTTTAGCAAGTCCTCTTGGCGATTCTCACACAGACTAACATTTGAGAACCATTGGTCTAAGGAAATAAATATTTGAATGTTGGTATTTCAAAAGAAAAAAAGACCACATTGGGATTTTAACGGCTGTCGTGAGGTCTCCCCTGAAACATAAATACCTGTGAGGGAACCATGGTAGCTGGGAACTTTGGAGAGAATACCCTCAGGGTGGAAGTGGCTGGAGCAAGGTACAGAGTAGAAATGAAGCCACCATTTATTTCAAGCAAGCTGCATGTGCACCCTATTACCCTGTGGTGGGTAATGGGGTAAATATGCCAGAGGCTACCTTCTGGAGAGGTGGAAGAAGGATGTTTTAGACATAGTCTACCTTTCAGCAGCCCTTCTCACCGCAGGGAGTCCATCATTCTGAATATCCTCAATACTGCCTCACAAATATATTGAAAATATAAATGAACTTACAGGTGAGGTTAGGAAAGAATCTGATTTGTGGGGGAGAGGCGGTGGGGTCAAAGCAGGGGATGGAAGAAGAGAGCTGCCTGAGTCAGGTGAATTCCTGTTTAATTCTGATAGTCACTTCCTAGCTGGTGATCTCAGGCAAATTACTTAATCTAGCTCAGGCTTTGTCCTTATCTACGAAAAGGAATAATCATACCTACCTCAGAAAATTGTTGTGAGGATTAAAAGAGATAATGACTAGCTTGGCACCCAGTAGGAACCCAGTTGTCCAAGGCAGCTGGCAGGCCCAGCTCTCCCTCCAGCATAATGGAAGCAGTCCTACCTTTTTTCTTAAGTAGCAGCTTTTCTTGATGGGTTTTTGCTATTCATTATCTGCTTTGTCCTGTGTGAATAGAAATGACCAAAGAGGAAGAGCGTGATCCTCCCCTGAGAATAGGTGGGGACTGGTTACATATCATCTCATTTGCTCATCCTGTTCCCCAACCTTTCCAGGCTTTTCCCTGCAGCTCTTGCGTGGGTGGGGGTGGGGGTGCCGCCACAGGCATGTTAGGCACCCCTCCAACACTCAGCCAGCTCTGCTTGGAGAGTCATTCTTAATTAGTCACTTACCTAGCATAACTCAGCAAATCTGTGTTTTAAGTAGAACTAGCCTGTGTAGAACTTAACGTCTCTATTTCCCATTTAAGTCTCTGAAGAAGAGACTTACCATCTCTTCTTCACCTGAAGAAGGCGAAATGGACGGTTCAGAATGGAGGAGACCTCGGTCTCATTTTTGCTTCCATCTGTCAATTTAGGACTTGGGAGTTTTAGAAGTACCTATAATGCATAGATGAATTCTGTATGCCAGCTACCTGTCAAGTACGTGAGTATTCAGCCAGCGACTGCATTATGTTTTGGTTTTAAGCCACTCTAAATGATTTATTGTTTTTAAATTATTTATGTGGCATTATTCCTTTCTTGTAAAATGCAAAAGGGCTGTCAGGAACAGCAGAGCGGCAAGGTTATGAATGGTACTACAAGTAAATCAGGGTAATTAGAGGCTTCAAGTTGCAAATACTGACAAGTTCTCCACCAGCCACCACTTCACCTATGATAATAAAATTTGCATGATTTCCTGACATTATATTCACCACATATTTTCACTGCACACTCACTGTAATTACTTAGGGCATGATCTCACACTCATGGCAAGCAGAACTCTCACTGAACCCAGTCGTGACTATTACAGATGCTTAGAATTAAAGCGGGTGGAATTAAGGGAAGAGTTCCCTACATAGCTTTAGGGATCTGTGATGTATCAACTACATTTTGACAGCTTAGAAAAAGGGAAATGTTCTCAACTATTCCTAAGCAATGATCAGATCAAATTATAATGAAACTTAGGTGTCTAAAAGGCAGGTTTGCGTCTTGGTATTGTGATGATGGGATCCTGCAATTTGTTTTTGGGTTCTTTGATGTAAAAAGAAAAAATTGAAGGTGACTTTAATCCCTGATGTCAGAGCACATCCAGGCATAACTCTAGATGTAACTATGGAAAGAAAAATTTTGTGTTATTCTTCAAAGAGCAGAATTAATAAGTAAAAGAAATTCAATACACCAAAAAAAAAATAATACAGGTTAATTTTTTTTAAAAAAAGAAAAAGAAATTCAATACACCAAAAGATCAGTGGGTACCTCTAGACATACAGGGTGACTAAGGCAGGTCAAATTCAGTATCTGTAATCCCTATCCAGCCTCTCCTTCTGTCAAGTTATTCCTCAGGGCTCAGTGCATCTCTCATACACACCAGCACACGGATTCACGCACTCTCTATGTGCAAGCCCAGGGAACCGAATTTACATCTGCCATTCACTTTCTCTTTTAAACCCGAGAGCACTGTCATGGCTGTCTCGATAGAGAAGGAAAAGTTTAGGTTTTGAATGATATAATGTATAGCAGAGTTTCAAGGAGGAATATAAATGAAACTAAACTAAACCTTGAGAAACAAAGAAAAAAATGCAATTTGACTCTCAGCTTTGCCTTTCGATCCTGGGAGATTTATATAATCCCAGCCTTCATTTGTTCCACCTGAAAACGGGGAATTGCTCATTCACATGCAATGACAGTGAGGGCTAGAAAGATAGGTGAAAGCACTTGGCACACTCTCTAACATAAAAAGTAATAGTCAAATATGAATAAAAAGAAAGAACAAATTATCCAGAAAAGTCCTACCCAATTTCATAGGTTCTTTAATAAGTCCACATATAGTGGAAAGCCGTACTAGGGAAAGTTGGTACCTAAGTTCAGCAAAAACTAGGAGATAGCAAGACAAGGAACCTTATTTTCTAGAATTTAATAACAATCTGTGAGACCTGAAAAGAAGAATTTTAGAAATGAATCATCTCTCCCCTGACCTTGGAAAGCAGCTGGTGGCATAGCAAGAAAAGCCACATCACTGGGGCTATCAGATCTTAGACATTGGAAGTTATTGCTCTAAATCGTGGTACTTGCTAACATTAAAGGTATTTCCTGATAGATCCTTATGGAATGAAATTCATGAAGAATTGCCAGATCTCAGCTTGGCTCTGGTCGAAGTTACAGCCATAGTTACTTGATCTATCTCCTCCGGAACTATTAGAAATCAGAAATCTCTTGGCTTCATATAAACACATGAGAGAGGGGTGCACTTTTGTAATGGTAAGGTATATGAACTTGTAGTAACATATACGCAATCTTTAGAAAAATAGAAAAAAGTCCATTGTAAATAGTTTGTGTTAATTACGCTAAAAGATTACATCAAGCTCTGCGGTAGGTTTACTCATCTTTAATTATATCCATTTTTAGACCAGTAGTAACTTATGAGATTTCTGGAATGTGTTTAGTAATCCACTGAGGAGACTGACTCAGTCATAAAAGAAAGATTTTCAGTGTTTCCAATTGCTGTGGCTATTGACTTCCATCATTTGTTCCCCACACTTCAACATGAATAGGGAATGCGTCAACAGTACATAGTTCAATGAGCACAATAGCAAGCATAAAGCTATTATGTGGATGTGACAACATATTCTATATTGAATCACATGAGTGCTCAAAAGTTCTGCTAAAAACATGCATGTCATTTTTATTAAAGTGCTCCTTCCTTTGCCCCCTCCTGTATTGTGAAGACAAAACAGAGCATCTTTTGTAGAATTCAGCCGTCTGCTCATTTGGTTGTTGTCAGTAACAATAGTGTTCTCATTTCTCCCAGTCAAGATTTGTGGAAAATTAATCTTATCAACTTCCTCAGAGACAAGATCACAAGCTCTGAATGAATACATCACTATTGAATGTGTGGCCAATGCTGAAGTATTTAATACATCTTAAGGTCAGTTCCTATGAGGGCTATTACCATGGCTTTCCACTTTAGTGATATTTGGAACAAATAACTTAAATTATAATTAATGTAGCTGCTGGTCAACCAGCATGTTTATAACTAGTGAGTTTTATGTATTTTTTAAAAAGACTTAGATTTGGATAGTGCCTTAGAAGCAATTTAGTTCAACTTCCTGTATCTCAGTGTATACATTTCTATCCTTGCCCTTTTTTGTCATTTTTGTGTTTATAACTGTTAAATTTTTTTCTCTGTTTTTTATTTGGAGAGAATTAACTCTGAAAAAGAATAGAAGATTCTTAAAGGGGACGTGAGTTTGTGTATCAACGGATTCATAGGAGCTATATTAGGAAGTGTGATCTATTTGGGGATGATAACTGAAAGTAAGACTTAAATCTAGGAGGAGAGTTTAAAGCTTTGGTTACCTCTAAATTGAAATAATCCCATCAACTCCTTCTACTCCAAAGTGGAATAATGTTAAAAGACCTTTGAGAGCTGGCCTACACCTGTAAAGGAAGTAAAAAAAAAAAAAAAAAAAAAAGATGTCTGTTAGTTTTTCTATTCATTTAATTAACTGTACTGCTTAAACTAACCAAGTCTTATTGGTATCTTCTTCATCCCCATCAATGGTCTGTAACTTTTATGTTGATGATTTCTGAATGCACCATATTCTAAAGTTTCATGAACTATGTGTTCTTAGAGAAAGCTTTCTTATTCATGTCTACCCACTAGGGCCTTTCTACAGGGAGCTTGCAGAGTTTAGTCAAGAGAACAAGAGTTCTCCAGAATGTCATCTTCAGTCTGAACAGAGAAGTTTCATCTCTAAATGAGCCAATCTGGAAGCAGGGCTGGAGGAGAAGCAGCAGAAAAACCAGCTGCAATGGTTGCTTTTATGTGTCAACTTGTCTGGAGTAAGGGTTGCTTAGATAACGGATAAATCATAATTTCAGGGTGTGTCTGTGAGGAGGTTTCTAGAAGAGAGTAGTATTTGAATAGGCAGAGTGAATAAAGAAGATCACATTCCCCAATGTGGAAGGGAATCTTCAACCCACTGAAGGCCCAGGTGGAATGGAATGGAATAAAAGGAAAGAGAGGGAGAGAGAGACATGTACTTAGTTTGAATTGTAGGATACCCTAGCTTGTGTCAGAGAATTGCTTCTTGGTATGGTAATCCATCCCTCACACACACATATTGCAATTATTGATTCCCAAAACGTTATTTATAGAATATATTGTATATTCCTATACAGCTTGGTTGAGCTGAAATGCCTAGTATTTCTCACAGATAAAATTGCATACAAACAAACCCAAAATATACATTGCTCTCAAATTGTTTGCTTATACTGGGTTGGCCAAAAAGTCTGTATTTTTTTCCTTAAAATAAAAGACATGTTTTTCATTTTCATAAATAACTTTATTGATTTGGATATTTTGAGTATGTCAGCTATCTCCCACATGAAGTAACATTGATTATTCTCAATTAATGTTTCAGTTTGATCTCCATCAACTTCAACTGGTCTACCGAACTGTGGAGCATCATCCAGCAAGAAATCTCTAGCACGAAACTTCACAAACCACTTTCGACACATTCCATCAATCACAGCAACTTCTCTGTACACTGCACAAATATCTTTTTGCATTTCAGTTGCGTTTTTACTTTTCTTGAAATAATAAAGCACAATATGCCAAAAATGTTGCATATTTTTTCCATCTTTAATATTAAAATGGCTATACAACAATTCACCAATTTTGATAAGTTTTTTTTAATGCACATTGATATGACAGGTATCATGATACCATCTAACAAAATTGTTTCAGATGAAGTTCAAGACAACTAAGCAGTACTAGAGCCGTCTTATGGAAAAACTAAATGAAATTTTTGGCTAGCTCAATATATCAATCAGGTTGGAGCAAATTAGTTTATAGAGAAAACCACAGGTCTAAAATGGTGGTGCTTGTGCTAAAAGCCCATGATACTAAATCTAGACTTAAGTCTGATCTAATTGCAGTTTCAACCTCTCCCAGAAATGTAATTTTAATCAGCCAGTCTGGAATTTCCGTACTAGTCAGGCACCAGTAAGGAAATCTGTTACTTAGGTACTCTTCATCCACTATGGAAAGAAGAGGCAATTTGCATGATAAAACTTCTTCATTGTCCATCCTCAAACCCGGTGCCCCCAAAAAAGATGTCCAGGCCCCCAAGTAATTTTTTTGTTAATAACCACTTTGCCCCACCCTTTTTCCCATAAAAAGTTTCCATTTTGTACAACCACTTGGAATACCCTTCTAATTACTAGATAGGTTGTGCCTGAATCATGAATTGCTCTCAATACAGCCAATTAGATCTTCAAATTTACTCAGGTGAATTTTGTGTTTTAACTTAGTACATTTTCAAAACAAATGTAGCAGAACAAACCATTCATTCATTCATTCATTCATTCAATAAATACTGTATGCTGAAGGTGCTTACATTTTACTAGGGGGAGACAGACTATTTGCATTCTCCTGGGCAAACCAGTAAACAGAGATGTATACTAGATAATTAAGGAGTGTGAAAAATGACCTAAAGAAAATACAATGAGAATGAGATGGTATAACTTATGGAAGAGACTTTACATAGAGTCATCAGGGAAGGCATCCCTGAGAAGAGAAAAAGTAATGCTGATATAGAAACGGTGGAAAGACATTCCAGACCATTGTGTTTAGAGTGAGTGAGGTGGGAGAAGATTAGGGGGCATGGTAGAAGAGTGAAGATCCATCCTAGTGGTCTGGGAAGGTCCTGAAGAGTTCTGAGCAAGAGAATGACTTCTCTGTAAGATCCACTACAGTGAGAAGGGATACCAGTTGGGAGGCTACAACAATAAGTCAAACTAGATATGAGAGCAGCTTGGACTAAGGTGTAGAGAAGAGGTAGAGAGAAATGGTAGGTTTCAGGTTTCATTTAGAAGGTTTGGGCAAAAGGAGTTACTGGAATATTGGATGAAAGTTATGAGAGAAAGAGACAGCACCAGAATGATTCCTATATTTTTGGCTCAAGTCACGGAATAAATCATCATGCTGTTTATTAAACTGTGGAAGTCTGGAAGCTGAACTGGTCTGGGAGCAAGAGGTGAATTTTGGACATGCTAGGTTTGAGATTCCTGCCAGACATCCAAGTAGAAAGGTAGAGTAGGCAGCTGATTATGTGAACCTGGAGCTCTGGGAGAGGTTGAGGATGGAGATTTAAATATAGGAGTCATCAGCATATAAATGGTATTTAAAGCACAAATGAGATCACATAGAAAGTTAAGACAGAGAATAGTAAAGAGCCAAAAACTAAGCCCTGGAGTCCTGCACGATTTAGAGGCCAGATAGAAGAGGAGTTCAGCAAAGAGAAAAGGAAGGAGCTGCCACTGAGCTGGCAGAAAGGCCAGGATCATCTGCCACTTGGAATAATAATTTAAATATGTATTTCATGAAGGAGGGAGTCATCAGCTTCTTAAGAGACTTTCAAAACCTTGGTGATATGTCACAAATTGATTACATTTCTTGTATAATTTTAGGAAAATGCAGTTCATGTATGTTGGTGTAATAAATATAGCACAAAATGACAGCTAATTTCTTGTGGAATTGGTGGAAAGAAGAGTTAATGCCTGAAGATCATGATTTGCATAAATAATATTTTAGGGTAGTATACCCACTGAAACTTACGATTTAGTACTGCTTATGATTAAAGGTCTTTATGCCCATAAGAATGTTGAAATATGTCCCCCCAAATGTGGAAAGAGATCTTTCTAGATCCTCTTGTTGTGCTCTTCTGCATTTCCCTTTGCAATCCAGGGTACTGCTTGGTATTTACTAACCATAATACCTTTTGTTAAAGTATGGATTCATTGGAAACAGTCTGAGGCTGAGAGGAACACATAGGAGTTTTATTGGAGAGCATGCTTGAGAGTCACATCTGGAGGTAAGGTTGTCAGATTTAGCAAATAAAAATACAGAAGGCCCATGCACTATTTGAATATACTAATACTAAATTTTTTTTTAACTTAGAATTCACATTTTACTGAAACTGTTGTACTATATCTGCATCCTTATCTTACCGAGAAGTAAAGAAGGCAGGGTAGAAAGAGAAGGTGATCCTTTATATGGTTACAACAGAGGGATCCTGCCGGTGCTTTGAAGCTAGTACGGCCTTCCATATTTATTGCATATTGTGCCAGTTGGGCCAGGACATTGTATCTCTGCATCAATCAGTCATTGGCCTCACCGTGCCCCTGGCTGTGAGTGTAACTCTGGATGGGACAGTTTCCCAAGGCCAAGGGGAACAGCCTTGAGCAACTGCATCTGCAGCAGTTGGAGAAAGAGTGTCCCAGCACTAAAGAGGGAATCTGCACTGAGCTCCACAATATCCAAGGTTTAAATGCTAGGACTTTAAAATTTATTCATTGCCTTTTAGGTGGCTTATCTCTATATCTAATCAGATAAGGTAACTAAATACATTCTGAAAACTAGAAGTGCTAAACTAAGCTAAAAAATGATGTTCAAATTGAAGTAATGGTAGCAATTATAGTAGTCAAATTGCTAACACTAATATTAGGGCTTATTTGTTTAATTGTTCATTTTCCTATCTAGACTATAAACTTCTTGAGGGAAGAAACCATGTCTTATTTATTTTCATATACCGAATACTTAGTACTACATTATATATACAGTCTATGGAAAATGAACGAGAAGTAAATAAATAAGCAAGCCATCTGTATTATAATTTATGACAGCAAAACCCAACCTTCATCAGGGTGGAGCAAAGCCAATTTTAGGCCCCCAAATCAATATGAGACATCATTTTCATTTTTCTTCCTATTTTCTTCAGGATACAAAACTGGTTCGACCTTCTGTGGTCTTTGAGTCTCTTTATTAGGTAATTAGAACCTTGATCAAAATCTGAATCATTCAGTTCATAAGATATTCACTTAGTGCTTCACTGTTTTGATGTACAAGTCATGACATGCTTTAAAGAGTTAAGGCGACATGGACCCTTTTATACCTGGGTTCTTGTCATTTGAAATTTAGAGAGTGTCCTTCTTAAATGGAAGAGGACATTCTACTTTACCTTAACCATGAACGCCTGCTGAGTACAAGAGGCCTCTATTTCTCTCTTAACGTGCAACCTCACCTCTTATGAATGCTTCCTTCCATTAACCCTTGAGTGAGTCACGCTGATGCTTAATGATAATCCCTTGGTGGACATGCCTCTCCTTTCAGAATGAGTGTTGACATGAAGAAGTTTCCAGTTCCCCTACAGCCAGACCAGCGATCCCAAATTTTAACCACATCGGATCCTGCCTGCACATCCTCCCTCTGGCTCCATACCTACCTTTACGCCCACAGCGTGAAGCTGTGACTACAGAGGCAGACACTTGCAGGGTGGTCCTCTGAGCACACCCTCAGGCAGAAGACATGCAATACTTATTGACTGCAGGCCAGGAACGCTGGCTGAAACCACTGTGAGGGTGCCTCTGTAACACCAGGTAGACACAGCAACACTTGCCAACCCCCTCAAATGTCCTGGGGGAGGTGCATTTGCACTAATCCTAGCAGCCCCCAAAGCAGCAGCTGTTCTCAGGAGCCTGATATAATCCTTTGTTTAAGACCAACAGTGGGAGGTAGCGTTTTTTAACTTTTTTTTTAAAGAGCTAAATTGTTCACAATTTTGCAACTTCATACAAACAGGTAGACAAAGAGCTAAAACTCAGGTGAGACTCGGGACCATATTCACTTCTTGGTTTTTCAATCCACACACTTGTTTTTATCCTGTAGACATCTTTTTCTTGTGAAATAAATCAGATCCTGGCAAACACACATCAGCTTTTCCCATTTCTGAGCAATCCTGAAATTAGGTAGCTGTTGATCTTCCAAACCCAACTATCAAGTGAATCTTGATTTTAATAGAATTTGAAGTCTCCCTAGAGTAGTCTGTATCCCATTTTTTCTATGCTCTATTGGGCCCCTAATTATCTTTTAATGAGTGTAGAACTATCTTTCATTTGGTCAATAAGTGATGGAAAGCATGCCATACATTCCCAAAGGGAGCGTCAAAGGAATTTGTGAAACATTCCCAAAGTATATAATGTAACCTAGTTTAAGTTTTTGGGTCTATAGCAGCAAATAGTATCCTGACATATTAAATTCCTTTGTCAAGATTGTCATTTTAACTGACAACTGAATAAAAACACTGAAAGATATGATCTATGGCCCTGATAATATAAGCAAGAATGCCAGTTTCCCCCGAAACAGGTGACGTGTTTTGTTTCATTCCTAAGACCCCAGCACAACGCCACTATACTGTAAGGGGTTAAGTAAACATTGAATGTTTTATTAGAAATTTATTAAAGATTTCTGCCATAAATTATTAGCAACCAAGAAATCATTTTTCTTTCTTTTTGTGTAGGCTCCTCTGGACCCTGGAACTTGCTAGACCAAGTTGATTTCGCATCACTAAACATTAAACCCCCTTGACTAGGAGAGAGATCTTGCGGTTTGAGTTCTGTGCCAGCACGCTGGGATACATGTTTTTTTTCTCATTCGATCTCCTGTTCTCCAGTGGTAAAGGCTGAGAAGCTTAAGCAACAAGGTTTTTAAGGTGAAAACAAACACTCTCTAAGCGCCGACCCAATTTTATTACCCAGTGATACAGCTAACATAGCAACATAAGGGGCATGGCTTTTCCCCCGATCGTAATTTGCAGGAACTGCAAGCTTCCGTGGGGATTCAGAGTGGGCATTGCGATGACTTATCCTTTCATTACTTCAGAAGAAAACACGCTTCACCCCTTTGTAATGCACACTGTATGCAAAAAAAAAAAATAAACTGAAAACACACAACTTTTACTCAGCTTTTTGTTTCTAAAATTTAAATCTGTTTTGTCTCATGCTCCATTAGGATGGTGACTGCTAGGGAGGTCTTTGTATAGTTTTCTGGTACATTTAATATGCTAGTACACAGTCAACTGTTACACTCGTTCTTGGGATCCTTTATTGAAGAGAATGTAGAACAACTAGTGAGCTTTAAAAATGTGCGCACATAAGCTGTGTCAGGACGTGGAAACCGGTTATGGGACACATCCATCCTACAGAGAGAGCGCTATGGTAGAAGGAAGTTCCGCTGTGAAGTTCGTAACTGCACTCTAGAGAGTAAAACACATTGTGTTGCCTCCTCAGCAGAAATTCACCTCCCTATATGAAAATCTGATAAATTTCCCAGTTTCCCACAGAGGGAATAACAGAATTTAATGAGAAACGCCTTGGAACCAGACCTGTTACTGTGTGATTACGTATTCACTAATCTCTCTGTAGGGTATAGAAAAAAGGCTGTCTTCCCTGAGAGAGTTTATTTGAGGAAAGAGAAAAAACACACCCTAGAAACGAATTACCGAAAAAAAAAAAAAATCTTCACTTTCCCACAAGACTGAATGTTTGGCCTACAAATAGCAAAATCATCATAGTCTCTCCTATGCATAGGATTTGCATAGTCACCTATTTTTAAGATTGCCAGTGAACTTGAAGTTTCATATAAGGACTAATTTATTTATACTTAAATGCAGCTTGCAAAAATATCAATGCCTAATATTTTTCAATTTGGACTCAGAGTTTGCATTTGACAAGTCCAAACACAATGAGGGTGTTGTGTGATGTTCTTTCTCTTGTTGAAGGAGCCACTTCATATTTCACATGAAATTCTTAACCATAATCATCACTTATCTTGTAAGATAAGACCTTATTCATCACTTATTCATCAGTTATATCCATCCCACAAGTACTTTTGAGTACCTGAAAGATTACAGGGACCTATAATGAGATACCCAGTTATGCGAATTAGTAGCATATCCAACAGGAGCCTCCACAAAGTATTTAAATCAGAAGAATATATTCAAAATTGCTGTCAGCTAAGAGCACATAAGTTCCCTTTATAAGTGTGACTCTGGTTTGGACAATGTTCAATGAGGACAGCCATATTCCCTCCAGAAGTTCAAAATCTGAGAGTACACTGATGTTAATATCCACAAGGAATGAACTGAACAAGTATTGAGTGAAAAAAGAAATGTTTCACTAGCTGAGTGCCTTATGCAGAGCAAGAACTCAGAAAATACTGAATTATTGGGGAAAGTAAGGGAATGATGGTGGAAAGTTATGTTACTAGCTATACTTATTTGGAGAGTGTCATGATAAGATTTTTTATATTTCTTCATAAAGTTTTAGAAGGCTTCATGGAGAAAGTGAGGTTTCAGTCAAAATAGAGATGTTCAAAAATTTCATGTTTAATTAAGGTTCTAGAACTGTTATCAACAACAATAACACTCTGACCATTCCCCTCCAGATTAATTCAAATCTATAAAGTCCCTCATAAAACATGAAGCCCAGAACTGGTTCCCATTTTTTAAATCTTTTGATCCAATCTCACGTTTATCTAATTTCTTAATCTAAGACAAGCCCTTAAGAATATGTTCATTAATTCATTGACTTTTTTTTCATGTGATTATCCAGTTTTACCTGAAGAGGAACCATGTCCTTTCTCCAGCACCTCAACATTTGCTAACTCATGACTTACGCAGCCACTGAGGACAAAGCTGGAAATGACCTTAGAGATCACGTGGTGGAGGACAGAACAAGGCTTAGAGAGTGACCTGTGATCGTTATTATATGGCGGACTTAGACAAACCACAATAAAATAAAAAGTGAGAACCCTTGATATCCAATCTATTTTTTTTTAATTACACAAAGTTGTTAAAATACTGAGGGAGGATTTGTAACGCAGTTGTCTGATGGTGTGTCTGAATGTTGAAAATGAGACTTAGATGTAAAAATGACTCCACTGACTCAGCTCAGGCGGGGTTTCTCTCCCTTTTCTCCCAGAGGCGGATGCAGCAGGTAATTTCTTTGACTGACACCTAATCATCTGATAATCGAATTTCAAACACTGGGCTGTGCACTTGGACTGACTTCTAAAAGAAAAATATGTCATGTTCATTTACCTGAAAATTTGTTTCAAAAATTTTAAAAAGATCAATTGGCTTAAAATTTGATTTTATGTGATTAAAATTTAGATGTATCAATGAAGTAAGTATCAAAGGAAGTGTAGAATTCCCTTGACAAATTATTTTTGTTTGCTTCCCATTACAGCAATGTCTATAATATTTTTATTTTTAAAATTAACTGAGCAATTTTCTGCAGCTGTAAGGATGGTGCCAGAATTCAAGTATTGGGTTAATGCAATATTTTCTTTTGTTATTGAAAATGTGGGGGGCCATGACCTAGCTCCTGTCTCCTTTGGAAGGGTAAAAAACTGTTAAAGTAAGAAAATTCTTCAATTTTTTGTTTCAAGGTCAATTTGATAGAAAATTTACTGACTGGATGTATGGTTTTATTTTCAATTACATAAAATAAATGCATCTGAGATGATATAATTATTAAATTTGGAAATAACTCTTGTTAGTATCTTCTACTGTTGTCATATGATTTTGAACTGCAGGGCCTCTTAACTCAGGGAAAGGAACTAAGGTAATTTATATACATCCACACTCTCAAATTAGTTTTTGTAGAAGGCAGTGATGGTATATTTTGTGAGACAAATCCACAGTGTTATGGCATCTTATTGGAAATCTCTGTGTACCTCTACTGATGTTCCAAATAAAGAATTTCTTAAACATGTATAATTAAACTGAAACATCAGTGTGAAAGTGTGTCTGTCATTTATCTTCTAGGCGGTGGGCTGGGATGGGAGTAAAAGACAGAAAACTGTACAAGAACAACAATTAAAATAAATTTTAAAAATAAAATAAAATAAAATAAAAAAAGAAAAGGGAAAGGCAGCAGGGCAATGGAAAACTCGGGTTGTCTGGTCCAGAAAACCCCAGGGGTGAAAACTGCCCTGGGTGAAACCACCAATTATTCTGCCTCATTTGTACCTTCAGGGTGGGAAGACAAACCCCAGGGGGGGAAACAAACTCTTCCTCAAACCAGTCATTGGAAGCTTTGGGGGCAGAAGAGGTTCCCAAACACTGACATTACTCTGGGTGAATGGCCGTCCTCTATCTCATCAGCCTTTCTTTGAAACCTGAAACTCACCTATGGAATCAGAAAAAAAGAAAAATGTATGTTCTCTGTGAAAAAAAAAGGGGGCAGCCTACGAATGCTGAAAAATATACAAAATGAGTATAATAAATGAAAGGTTATACCAGGAAAAAAAAATTTTAATGTAAAATTCATTGATGTTTCTCAATGAACATAATTACAGTTAAACAACTTTATTTGATGTTAGGTCCAATCACTTTTAAAAAATCATCAGAAACTATATCAGCAAGCATCCCCTTAGAAAGTTCTAGGTATTAGTAAGGAATTATATTTATAGTGTACATGTTTTCTGTACTTGATGAGTTCATTTGATTAATTAATTTAGGTAACTTTTTGCTTCAGTGAACTTTAATTAAATGTAATTATGTATGGCCAGTAAATTAAATATAAGTGTAATTTAAAAGTGGTGTTTTAAAATTTTAGCTTGTCTTTAAAATTTGAAATTAATGAATCTTGACTTGCATAATATATATGTGGTAGCTATCTTACCTTAACCTTCATATACTAATCAAATTAAACTAAAAGTACAAGACAAGCTATTATTTTTAGTTAACATAAACTATCAGCAGCATTAGCCTAATACAATATATGCATTAATTTAGTTCATTGTTAATCATCATTAATATCATTTTTCCTTGCCAATTTAGGAGCACATGCTTACTGTTCTCCCATTCTGTGACTTTAATTTTTATTTGTACCAAGAATTTGACATACAATGCACAATTCTTAACAATATATTAGAATAAAGTAGAGGGTTACTTTTAGCTTTATACCATGATGCAAGGTGAGATGGCAACTGAATAAAAGTTGGACATATCTTTGTTTGCAAAACTTCATTGTTTCATTTAACCCAGGAGAATTTTAATATAAAGTTTGGTATTTCATTTTATACTTTTAAAAATCATGCATTAAATGCAGAAAATGTTAGCTTATTAGCTTTATAATAAAACACTATACTGAAGTATATGCATTATGTTCTAGTTGATGGATGGATTTTGTATATAATTATTTATATTATACATATAAGGGTATCATTTGCTTTTATTAAAATAAAGCAATCTGCTTAAGGGGTAATAAGTTCAATTTTGACAAGTTACCACTTGGCAATTGTGCACAAAAAAATAAACTATACTTTAAAAAAAAAGATTATCAGTATTCTTTAAAAAAAACCACAAACCTTCTGTGAACTCTTGCTCTTCCTATGAAAGACATGCTTCTAAACATTAGCTATACCTTTTTCATTGTGACATTTTGGAAGATAAGTGCTTGTATTTCATAGAACTCCATAAAAATTATTATCTGAGAAAATAAATAAATAATGTACATTCTCTTCAGTGAAATCTTCTGATTTATGGCCAACATTTAGTATTAAATGCCATCAGCTCATCAAATTCTCAAATTAAGTACCCCATATCACATACCAGCTTTTTAAAAATATACATCAGAAAGTGTCCTTATAAAAGGGCAAATCTACTCACTGGAATGGTTTCCATTCAGACAGGAAACTCAAAGGTTGTTCTACTGAGAATTAAGAATGTTTTTCAGACTGGGACTCAAATGGGTCACTCTTACACGACTCATGTCCTTCTATTCTCCACATGTTCTCAGGAAGTGAGTTGCTCCCCATGGATCTATACAGTGGGGATAGCAGAGGGTCATAGCAGAGGTATTTTAAGTACTCCAATCTCATAGTGTATGCTTGAGGGACAGAATAAAATGTTTTTTTCCAGCTGCTCAAGAATGAGGGTAGGGATTGATAAATGGAGGAATGAAGACAAGGCAGAATGAGATTACCAATAAATGCTGTAAACTTAGCATACTTGTACCTCTAATCCTCTTCCTTTTCTCCAACTTTTAATTCCATCAGAAAGTCCTTATATTGTCTCCTTACTTCTAACCCATTATAACTCAGCCACAAAAGGGGTAAAATTTCACGTCATGAATTTACACACACACTCACACACATACATAAATCTGAGCCTTTGGTGTGTTGAAGAAAATGTAAAGATTTTAAGATGTAAAACTAAACTTACATTATCTGAGGTACGGTAAAAAATAATTATAATAAAAATAAAAAGTGCAATGAATAAGAAAAATGAAAAAGAAATTCACATGTTACACATGGGTTATAAACATATTTATAATTCATTAAAATGATTATTCATGTCATATTAATTAAAATAATAAAAGTAAGAAAATATGCTCAATGCAGAGGTACTTTTTAAAAAAACAAACAAACAAAAAAATCCCACCAAAAGTTAATAAAATATTTTATCTGCATCAAAATATTCTTTGGAAACCAAAAATAAAAACGTATCATGTGTTTTCTTTCGGGTTGATATGTAAAAGTCAGAAAAATACATAGTCCACGCTGTTTAACTCTTTGAAAACTCAGAGTCCTGGTATGCACTAAGCATAAAGGCTTTTGTCTTACTGAACTGAGCAGTGTGCTCCCTGTATTTATACAAAGAATTCCAGTTCAGTTCCTATCAAAAAACATGTTTGTTTCAGTCACACTGAAACAAATGACCTGACTTCATTACAGTGTAGTAGAGCTGAATCTATGTCCAAAAATGTTTCTTCAGATCTGTAAAGACTCCTATGGAAACTCCTGAGGGGGAAGTGAGCTTTCTCACAAGGCCAAGCTGAACATTATCCAAAACGAAACTTGAGTCTGTATTTCACTGTGTTGGGACTCTTCCGGGGTGCAGAAAGGGGAACCTTTGGCTTGATAGGTGGCTTTTTCTTCTCAGGAACAGTAACTGTGAAAGAGAGTTCTGGTTGCTCCGACTGCTTGAATCTGGGCAGGAAGTGGGTAGAGATGTGCTGGGGTTTCACCCGGGGGCTGCAGCCCCGTTTAGCTTTTCCTCTCTTGTTCAGGGCCACGTACCACTCACGTCCTGTTTTTTCAGTTCTGTGTATTGCTGAGGCATAGGTATTATAGCTGTTCTCTTGAAATCGCTCCCTGAACTTGCAGTCATCTGTAAATTTGGCCTAGGGAATAAAAATATAAAGTATTTTTAGTGTGTAATAAAAAGAGGTCTTGTACTATAAAGAAAAAAAAAAAAAAACACGAATTCCATCGACCGCTGCCCTCCTACTACATTCTATTTTGTAAAGAAAGATTTGTTTTTTTAAAAGTCACTTTAAAATTACTATTTTGTTTCTATAGTTCTACTTCAGTCATCTTTATAAACTGATTTCTGTCTACTATGTACTTAGTAAAGTAATATCAATGTATATAACAGAAACTCTTAATATATTTAAATTCTGTTACTGCTTTTAAACTATTTTTAAATTTGTAGTTAAAAATTAACTTATAGAATTTTCCTCTTTTAAGCCATCAAGAAAATAGAACTATATTACTAAAAAATAATTGCTTAATAAAATAGAATTCATGTTCAGAGAAATGTGGTCATGTTATTCCTTTGAAACGAGAATGCGTTTTCAATGTTATCAGTAGGATTCACGGTACTGAGAAGGGGTAACATATGGCCCTATTAATATTGCATGTGTTAGAGTTCTTTTAGTAAAAAATATATCTTCACACAGTGATACAGAAGAGTATATCTGATGCCAGGAAGAAAAAAATTACTTTTTGAACCATTAGCAACACTTCAGGCAAATACTGACTTCTCCCTGTCTCCCCCCATACACACATACACACAATATCTGCCTTTGAAATGTAGAAATAGTAGAAGCAGCAGACAAGTCAACATCCGTCACAGTGCAGCTTGATAAATAAAATGGATTTATGACAGCAGCATGCAGAGGGTACAATGCTAGTGTGAAGGAAAGGAGTCTAAAGGGATAGAGGTAGCAGGCAAGGGGGCTGGAAAGTCTTCCTAGAAAAGGTGACACCTGAACTCAATCTTCCAGTAGTGAGTAGTCAGGTAATGAAGGATTTTCAGGGAGCAGAGCTAGAACAGTGAGGTCACATGTCAGCATGACACTACTGTAAGTAATGCAGTGTGACTTCCACTTAGGATGCACAAGAGAAGGAACAAGAGATGCGGCTGACAAAGTAGGCCAGTACGAGCTCTGAAATGGCCCAAAGAATATGGTCTGGAGGGAGAGCCTGAGTATGGGGTCCCAGTTCTGTCAATTGCGGTCTTAGCTTTAAGCTCCTCTTATCCACAGTCTTTACACGCATAGGGCTATTGTGAAAATCAAAATATTTTTCTAAGGAAAGATCTGTGGCTTTCACCAAACACAAGAGTTCATAACCCTCAAAACAATTAGAATTCCTATCGTAAACCAGACCACCAGGTTTTACAATTTTAGTGAGCACAGTTTGTATAGCAATCCTGGGCTTAGAAATATATACATATGTTAAATATTAAATATATTTACATAAATATAAAATATATATTAAATGCATATATTCTATGTTAAACATATACCTTTAAAATATAGGCATCGAATACCTGATGCCTATATATTAAAACACTAAATATATAAGTAAAAGTCCTCACTTAGCATCATTCTTGGACACAGAGGATTTAAGTGAAATGGTATATGAGGAAACCAATATTACCATACACTAATTGTTATAAACACAAGTTAAGTTCCTGCAACATATTTTTTTATCAAAAAACACCAAATTTCTAAATGAAGAACCAAATACTTCTAATATTAGACACAGAAAGACAGAAAGTTTTATTAAGAAACATTAATAAAAACAAGTAAGAGAATTCTTTTCCAATCGGCTTATTGTAGTTCAGGGTGAAGGGCGGCCTGGGACAATGTGACAGATCAGTTCATTTTGTGGGCATACATTGGGATGTGGGAGGGAACTAGAATCCCCAGAGAAAACCCACACAGACAGGGGACAATGGCAGACCCAATGTGGACAGAGACCTGGGTCAGGAATCGATATTTTCCCCTCATCAACATTATAATGAAACGACATTGAACAAAGCGATGTTATTTGAAGACCTGCTGTATGTGATATATTTTCATATCAGATCAAGACATTCTATACTGGAATTAAAAGTCCTTGCTTTTTGTAATAATGCCAGACTTTTCTCTGCAGTATAGATCACAACGCCAACTAGAAACCTGGTCTCTGAGAGGCAATTTACACAGATCCGGTGATAGGGCCACATGGAATACTGTTATGCAGAGGACGGACAGCAGAAGCCAGCCAGGTCCAGAGCATTTCCAACAGCACATTTACTTTATGTGTGATAGTTTACATTCAAGTATAGTTCAATCAATGAGGCTCTTTACTTGGAGGCTATGAAGGTATATATTTGGAACAGCCACGTGTCTACTGGTGATTCCCTGGATTTGATCTTCAGCAGGCTGGAAGCAGGTGTTTTAAAAAACTGCTGCCTATGGCTCTTTCTCATCCTATAATCTTTAGCCTACATCTAGGCCAAGGTTGACACTAACCTCACTTTAGAAGAGCACATTTATTGCTCCTATTTTTTTTATTAAGAATAGTTTCTTACAATTCAAATCTAGATTTGTGTATAGTTGCCTAGCTCTTTAAAGGACTTACCTTATTTTTCAGACTATAAGATGCACCTTCCCCCCCAAAAAAATTTGGGAGGAATAATGGTTGTTAATGTTGCTGTTGAGTTCTGTTTACATTTACATTGGTGAAATATTATGTTATTTATGTTATTAAATATTTTACCACTTTTTTCCTTCAAAATTTTTTTTCCTATTTTCCTCCTCTAAAACCTAGGTGCATCTTATGGTCCCCCAAAATACAGGTAAATGTTCTTTAATTCAATTAGATAACCCCAAAGTTTTATTTCAAAATAAAGGCTATAGCCACTTGGAATGTTTTCTGCTACATAAAAGGATAAGCATTTTAGAAAAGTGTAGAATGTTTCATTTTAAAAAGTAGCAGGGTCCTGGCCAGTGTTGCTCAGTTGGTCAGAGCGTGGTCCATAGCCAAAAGAATGCGGTTCAATTCCTGTTCACAGCACATGCGTAGGTTGCGGGATTGTTCCTGGTCCAGGTGCCATCCAGACACCTACAATTCCCAGTGTGCGGTGCGTCATCCCCAGTCTAGGTTCGCACCGGAGGCAACTGATTGATGCTTCTCTCCCTTCCTGTCTGCCTTTCTCTCTCTCTAAAAGCAATGGGAAAAAATGTCCTAGGTTGAAGATTAAAAAAAAAAAAAAAACCCAGCAGGTATATTTACCTTGTCTCAGATATTTTTTCTTAAAATACATTCAAAAACATTTAAAAATAAATACATAATACATTATGCTTTGACCTGATTTCTACCCGTTTCACATACACATGCACAAAATCCATTTTCCTAAACTAGAGATAGCTGTGATTGCTTTTAATTTCGGCAGTTAGGTTTAAGTACACTGCATTATATAACCCATTTTTTTCCCTGGCAGTGTCAAGGAAAGTAAAGACAAAAACATCCTTTTTTTATTGGTGTGGCACATACACACATGGTCTGCAGTGAATGAAACCTACAGCCATTCCTCCTTCAAGTCTTCATATGAGTGAAAGCCCACTGATAACACCTTCTAAAATTAGTTAATCTAAAAACGTTCTCTTTCCTTCCTCGAGACTCATGTTTAGAAGTTCTTTCTCAAGATAAAAGATGGCTGTTCAGGTTCTGGATATTTCAAAGGTCACCTCACTGTCACATGGGTAGAAATGTTCACAATCTGCGGGCCCACACACTATTTGCAGTCACTCAGTCCCTCTAAATCCCGCGTTAAGACAGGAGTAAAGGCAATCAGACTGTTTTGGCTTTCTTAATTGACTTCTAATTTAATGTTTTGTCTAAAAAATTCCTCCAGCTACAATGGAACAGACCCATTTGAAACAAACATTTCAGTGAGTTTTTTCATCTGGAGATTTGGTTTCTTCTTGAGGGTTCGACTGTTCCTGTCACTCTTCTTGACAAGATCGTGACCCTAAGCAGTGTGTCTCTGTCTCTAAAGTGTCTCACGAAGCATCTTTATAGCAGAGCCAATAAGCAGCATAGGTCTTAGCTACAGGAATTTAAATATGTATACATTTACCATTACATAATTTTGCATAATATATTTTCAGGCTACTTTTAATTTTTAAAATCTCCTATGAATTATAAAAAGCCCTGTAGAAAAATATGTATTTTTAAAATAGAACTGCATTATTTCCCTAGGCAAAGTGAAATTGATATAAAGACTTTTTTTCCCTACAGTTAAGCTGTGGAAGGGGAATCAAATTTCAAATAAGATATTGAAATCAAGACCCCCATCACGAACTGGAAAGCATTATGCTAAGCAAAATAAGCCAGGCAGTAAAAGACAAATACAATATGATCTCACCTTTAACAGGAACCTAAACAACAAAACAAACAAACAAGCAAAATAAAATCAAAGACACTGAAATTGAGAACAGGCTGACAGTGACTAGAGGGGAGAGGGGAGGAAATTTCAGGGGAAAAGGGGAAGGATTTACAAGAATAAGTATAGAGAACACATGGACAAAAATTAGGGGGGGGTGGAAATGGGAGGGAGGTGGGGAGGTCTGGGGGGTGGGCTGGGATGGGAGTAAAAGACAGAAAACTGTACATGAACAACAATTAAAATAAAATTTAAAAAAAGAAATAGAATTAAAAAAAAAAAACAGCACCTCATTGCCCTGCCTCCATTGACCACTACAACATCATAAAGATGTTTGTAAAGCATTCCTATTAATGTTTCAAATTCATTTTTTCACAAACTTATTCAATAGATGTTTATTGAGTGTATTACGTGCCAGGCACGGTGCTAGTTACCACATTTACCATGAAAAACAGTATACACCTTGCCCTGTCTGTGTTCTTTGTTGACTTAGTTTTTAGTTGATCTTGCAAGTGTAAAAACAAGTTACATTGAATGGGATATTACTCGGCCATAAAAAAGAATGGAATCTTGCTATTCGTGACAACATAGGCAGAGCTAGAAAGTATTATGTTAAATGAAATTAGTTATACCAAAAAAAAAAAAAAACCCAAAACAAATCCCATGCAATTTCACTTTTATGTGGAATCTAAAAAATGAAATAAATGAACAAACAAAATAAAAAGGAAACCAACTGGTAGATACAGAGAACAACCTCATGGTTTCCAGAGTATAAGGGGGTGGGAGGTTCAGCTGAAAAGGGAAAGGGGATTAAGAGCTACCTAGAGAGAGAATAGACTGACAGCCCTGAGAGGGGAAGGGGAGGGTGCAGGGTGGTAAAAAAGGGGACTAAGAAAACAACATCAAAAAAACTCACAGACACAGACAACAGTATAGTGATTACCAGAGGGAAAGGAGGATGGGAGGAGGGTGAAAGGAGATAAATGGTGATGAAAGGAGATTTGACTTCGGGTGTTGAACACAATAAAATATACAGATGATATATTCTATAATTTACTGGGGTAACCAATGTCACCCCAGTAAATGCAATGAAAAGAAATGAACAAAAAAGAACTGAAAATATCACATTAAAAAAATAAATAATGGGGATGTAAAGTACAGTATAGGGAATAGAGCTATTAATATCATAATAATTATATATAGCATTAGGGGGTACTAGACTTATTGTTGAGGTCACTTTTTAAGGTATATATGTGTTGCATCACTTTCTTGTACACCACAAAAATAATTTAACATTGTATGTCAACTGCAAATAAAATAAACTTTAAAAATAGTAATTAGAACAAAAGTTTCATTCAATAAGCCATAATTGCATAATTAAACTGAAATGTTTAAATGAGCTAACTTCTATGTAATTTAATATAGTCCTAATTGACAAAACAAATACAACTTAAACTATTTTTGCTTGAATACCCAAATTATTCAGAGAAGGGAAAACATGGTGGCGTTGCCCTGACCAGTGTGGCTGAGTTGGTTGGGTGTTGTCCTGCAAAGCGAGAGGTGGCAGACTGGATTCCTGGTCAGGGTGCATGCCTGGGTTGCAGGTTCAGTCCCCAGTCAGAGTGCAAAGGAGCTGCAACCAACCCATGTTTCTCTCCCTTTCTTTCTCCCTCCCTTCTCCCTCTCTAAACTAAATAAATAAAATATTTTTAAAAAATGTGGTGGTGTTAATGAAAACAAGAACTTTAGAATAAGAGGGGCACTTTGCCTTGATTGTACTCATCTCTTCACACATAAGGATACAATGTATATTTAGAAGACAGATCAAATTCAGTTCAAAGAAGATAAAACTTTGATTAACTGGGATATTCCAAAAACAGTAATTCTGGTTAATTAAAATTTGAGGTTCAACTAAACCAAACAAAATGCTATCTGAAATGGTATTTTAAAAAATTTCTAAATCCTTTTAACATAGTTCTGCCTTTTTTTGGCAAATATCATGCTGTAAGACAATTGAGGATCTTGTTATGAGTGAGCTGAGGCTATGCAAACAAGTACCAGTTCTCATTATGTGCAGCTAGAATAGTAAATGGGCAGTCTGTGAAAGAAACACAGAAAGAGGAGTAAATTTGGATTAACATCATTATAAATCTTGGTGTTTGCTAGGTATCTAATCAAGTTGAATTCTTGATTTCACTTTATTTCCTTTGATTTGCCTTTTTTCCTTCAACTTTATAAAGTTAGGAAATAATTAACCAAATATGAATAATTAAAATGTTTTATGGGCTATAAGCTTATTAAATAATTAAAATACTATTATAGACTGTAATAAAAAAACAATTATAGACCAAATGTGCCCTAAGTAAAGTTTTCTTGCTGTATGCATCTCTACTTCACTTTCCCCCTGCATCCTTAAAGTGCTTCTTTGTTCTCATCCTTACTGCCACCAGTGGGGCACCCCTGACAGATGTCCTTTATCACAGGCTGTTTTGTACAGTTGCGTGGGATGTTCCCTGCACAAAGGCACCTGCCTTTGATGGTCAGTGAAGGCTGGAAGCCAGACCCTGCTACAATTGCTCCCAAGTAGAATGCCCCAGGACAGGGTCCTATGCATGCAAGGGGACTGCTTTTTACTCTTTACTGTAACAGAAGTCTCACATGGGCCAGTTGTAGCCATGCCATGCTATCTCCAGGACATGAGCATATTTCCTGTTTGGCTCTGCCCATCTGTCCATTTTATATCTCAGTTCTTCATACTCAGCAACCAAAGGCACATACAAGTAAGTTTAATAATAAACCAACTTGAGGTGATATAGTGAAGAAATCCAACTATAAAATTTCTTCTTCAAATTTCATGAATTGACCTAAAGTGACCCAGGGAGCTGGTTCAAAATGCAGATTCCCCATGCCCCATCTCCAGAGATTGTGTTTTAGTAAGTCTGAGGTAAGACCTTGGGTCTGCATCACCAATCAGCATCCCAGGCGATTTTGATGCCAATGAGGTGAGGACCGCACTTCGAGATCCTAAGATAGAAGTTTTCTTTGAAATGTTCTTAATTACTCAATAAAACTGGGCTATTGAGGTATTTTACATATATTATTAATTCTCACAATAATTCCATGATTATAAGGATTTTTTTCTGATTTTCTAATCAGAGATGTAAATAAAATGATTCATGTAAAGCCTCACATTTATCAAGTGCCAGGGTAGGCCTGTGACTTAAATCTCAGATTCAAGCTCTTTCCGTAACACCACACCACCCAAGGGCATGCCCTAGACTTTTCAAGTTTCACTTGCCCTGAAGTTGCTCCATGTTAAAAAAGTGGTGAAAAGCAAGTGCCACTCCCCAAACCATCAGAGAAATATAACCCCATGTCTCTCTTTAGGCTGAACTGAATCTCTAAAGCTACAAGTCATTTCCTCACAACCAGAATTCCTCAGTAAAATAGGTTCCCCAACCAGATTTACATAGTGTGAAACAAAGACAGGGAAACTGGTAATTACTGTAAAAGCAGAGTCCTGAACCCTTTTTTGAGCTTGAACTACTACACATTCACCTTTATTATGTAAATGGAAGCTCTTAAAGGGCAAGGGAAGTTTCTATTTGAGTGTCTTTATATAGCTCATAGTCTTGACTGGAAAGAGTGTAGTGCTTAATAAGTTACTTTTTAATGATGGTAACTATTGCTCAAGCCTCCATTTCCCCTTTCCGTTAACATGCCCAGCTCTAGGGCCGCCCACTCCTCTTACTCTGCCCGGCCCTGGAAGTCCAGTCCAGACTCTTATCCCGGGGAAGCCAGCTGGCACCCTCTGAAACCAGGAAAAGAGGACGTTCTCGTCCTTGCTTAGGGGTGATCAAGCACACATTCCATGCCTGTTTCGTAAACTCTGCAATTAGCTTTCCTTCCAAACATGATCCCCTAAAACCCTGAGAAACAAAAATAATTTCACCACATGCTTCTGTCTGGATCTTTAAAGGAAACTAAAACATTTTCCCCAATAGGCAATGAGCTATCATGCATAGTTCATGAAAACACCGAAGAATACATGATAACCACCTTTTCTGAGATTTATGCTTTTGGAAGAAAAAAATAAGATGCACAATAGAGCTCTGAAAGAATTAGGAGATTATGAGCACTGGAAATCCTTGCCTCCTTAAGAGCTTAAGCCTGGGAATTTTGCTTTCAAATTAAGTTCCTTGGAAAAGGAAAAACTCAGGAGATAAGGAGCTACATAATACATGAAAAGTTTGAACCTCAAGAAAAAAAGGTCAATGATAAATAGGATTTGGGAATGGTCTAAATATCCAAGGGGTCACAGCTGCCTGACCCCCAAATCAGAAAGTCTTCTAAGAGAGGAGATTGAGGATCATCAAACAGCTGCCTGAGAGCAAATTCAAGATCCTTTTTTAACACGCAATGTTGATACACTTCCCAGACACTATTCTAAGTGCTTTATATGTACTGTTTCATTTAAAATGCTCAACCATCACAATAGATTGTACCTTGCATTTTCCTAGTTTTAGAGTTGGTAAAGCCAAGGAATAGAAAAACGAAGGGTAATGATACAGTTTAAGTTAAGGAGAATGACACAATCTAATTGTGCTTTTAACCACCGCACTTAAGGCCTCTTACAACTGGACCCACCTCAGATAAATGCAGAAAGGCTCTCAATGGGACTTTCAATAAAGACAACAAACCTGAGGAGAGAACAGGAACAGTGTCAAGAAGGAACAGGAACAAACAGGCAGAGAGACAGAGACAGAAAAAGAAGGGTGCTCAGTTCTGCAAGTGAGCCTGGCCCGGGGAATGTGTTGAGAAAGAGGCCATAGGGGGAGCTCTGACTAACCTCCATGACTGTTTGGGAAGCAGTTTTCTGCTCCTACTCTCCATGATCCCCAACTCATTTTGGGAAGACCATACACCTTCATCCTTTTAAAGAATACTGAAAAAACCTGCATGGTAAGAATTTGGTTGCACTATATATTTAAAGTATATACCAGCAGAGGTTTTAAGGAGAGCTGAGAGTAGATCAGTAGGCATATGTACCTTGAATGAGTGCAGGGAGCAGTGTGTACAGAGACAGTTGAAGTTCAAAGAAAACTTCTTGCTGAATTTACAAACTTAGCACACAAAAGAAATCAGAATAAATGTTGCCAAAGTCTAATCATTCTGGGTTGATAAAACCATGTACCATCTTTTTGTCCATTGATGATGAAGCATTTCACGATGAAGATTTTCTGTGAACAAAACATGTCTTTTCTGTTTTGAAAGTTCATCTGACAGGGGTTCCCTATGAAAGTCATCATCACATTGAATAACAAACATTTGTAAAACTCAGTAATTTGCTTAGTGGTGGGCACATCCCCTCCTATCCAGATTTTAAAAGCAAGTATTGGAAAATACAGAAGTAGTTGGGGATAAAAAGATTTCAAAAAGAGCTTGAAACGAGTGAAGAAAAGAGACAGGTGGTGCGAAGAGGGTGGGCAAGCAAAATATTTTAAGGGTGATCCGCAGTATACATTGTTTGAAATGTAATATAAAAAGTATTATTAAATCATGAAATTATTAATTGTTACAAAATGATAGGTGAAAACAATGTGCCAGTAATTAGTTCCAAACAAAACATGATATCTTCTTTCAAACCTACTTTACCTACCCAGCATTTCGGCCTGTAAGGACATGGGACTGGTTCAGTCACTTAACTGTGTGAACTTAGGAATATATTCAACATCTCCGAGACTCTTCCTCACCAAAGTATGTAATGAAATAATGTGACTGAAAGAGCTTTTAAAGAATTATGCAAATGCATTATCTCTGTTTAGTAACTAATATTTAATATTCTGATTTTTTACTATGAAAATCAAATTGAGAATCTACAATTACCCATGAATATTTTTAAGAGTATACATTTACTTTCTCCACAATTATATGAACACTACATTTTTAGTACACATTTACTTTGTAGATAAAAATCCTAAAACTACTCTTTATTAATTTAAAATTTTTTCCCAGTTTTATTGAGATACAATTGGCATACAAAATTGTGTAAATTTAAGATGTATGTGATGGTATTATACACACAGCAGGTCCTCAAGTAAGGTTGTTTCTTTCAACATCATTTTATTATAACATTGATGAGAAAAAAATCTATTTTGAGTCGAGTCTACTGTCCTTGTGGAGTTTGCATGTTCTCCCCATGTCTGCATGGGTTTTCTCCAGGAACTCCAGTGTCTCCCCACATCCCAAAGATGTGAACATGGGGTGAACTTGTGTGTCTACATTGCACCAGCGTGAGTGTGGGTGTGTGTGAGAGCATCCTTATGGAAAGGGTGTCCTGTCCAGGGTGGGTCCCCGCCTGGTGCTCTGAGCTGCTGGCAGAGGCTCCGGTCACCTGGAACTCAAACTGGAATAAGTGGCTTGAGAAAGAATTCTCATTCTTGTTCTCATTGATCTTTCTTAAATGACTGTAGAGCTCACATATGTTTCCATGTTTAATACTAGAAGTGTTTTGGATCTTTATTTGAAGCTTGGTGATATTTTGTGATGAGATATGCCATAATAGTTAACTTGTGTTTACATCAATTAGCCTATAGTAAACTTGTTTTCCTTATCCACAGTTTTGCTTAAAGTTGCAGTTTCCAAGAGCTTATTGATGACATTGAGGACTCACAGTCATGTGCGGGTGTATGTGTCTCACAATGATTACAAAGGTACTCATTAAATGCCTCTTTACAATGATTAAACTGAAAAAAATAACAAATTACACATTTTATCCTGAAAGTAGAAGGGTTTGTAGCCTTTTTAGTGAGGATGCAATTTCGTAAAACAACTAAATCAAATACTGGAAGTATGTTTAACGTGATGAGAACAATTTTTCAACATGTTTAAATAAAAACTGATAACAGGAAAGAAGCCATCTGTGCTTAAAACTGATCATTGCTAGGATTAATACTATTTCTAAATTCAACTTCCTTAAAAGCAAGTCACTTAATAATTTAATTAGGCTTCCATCTAGGAAAAAAGTGCTAATAAAAGCTCTGATAAGAGAAAGTGGGCTTAGACCACTGGTTTAAAAAGAATCCACATAATCATAGGGCTTAATTTTTTATCTACAATTCAGCTCAAAGTCATCAGAATGACTTTTATATCAAAGAGCTTCAATGAGTGACAAGAGCAAGACTTGCTTTGTACTGTTTAAAAGTCATTATTCCATGAAATAACTTTAGCCTGCCAAGATGAGGAAGAATAACAGATGCTGTTTTTGCATTATCTGCATTATTTCAGCCAGCCGTCCTTAGACATTTGGGTCAAATTTCTGGAAATTTGTTACTCGCTTTTGACACAGGATTCATGTATCCTAACCTCCCGGTTTGACCTTTCTAATTGGCATCCATTTGTAATACTTTGCTTTCTGTGGCAATTATCCTTAAGCTGGCCTAAGTTTAGTCTATTCTTTGCATGTTCTAAGGCACAAATCTGAATATTTTTAAAAAATCAAGATTTTCACCCAAAACAAACCAGTAAGAGAAAGATTTTTTTACATGCACTACATATTATTCTGATGTTTAGAGTTTGAAGGTTTCAATCTTTTTATAACTTTGAAACTGACTGAGGAAAATTTATCCCATGCAGATATTTGGTCAATTGTTCTCTATTCTGTATGTGGATTCTTCACAATCAATTTTTAAAAAATAATGTGGCATGTCCTACTTTTCCAAACCAATGCAGAAATTCAATTGTAATACAATAATCAAAAAGTAATTATTTTATGAATGCTATATGATGCCTTGCTAAAATATAATAACCACCCCAGAAAATGAAATAGGTAAATCTTTTAAAAATTCTGACAGTGCCTGTTTATTTTAACAAACAGAGATTTCAGTAGTTTATTATATTTAGATAATCATGCACTGATATCTGTTGATAAATAATATTTCAATGCACCAAATACTAATATAAAAGCTTTATATGTATTATCTCATTTAATCCTCAGATAGCTATAGAAATAGCTTGAATTCGACTGCCTCCTCCAAGAGGTATTTAACAAACCACCTTTAGATGTTAGGGAAAGGAAAGTTGAAAGTCTTACACATTGAACCAAATGGAATTCTCATTGAATTTTCTAAAGGACTGTAAAGTAGAAATCATAAATGATAAGTTTCAATTGATTGCACTCAACTAAAACTTCCTATATATTTTGAAAACTGGAAAAGTAATGGTTCCCCAATTTATTTAATAAGAATTAAAGGACATAAGAATTAAAGGACTAGCATTAAAGACTTGCTTTTTCCAATGATTTAATGTGACAAAACGCAGTACACTACAGTGCACTACTTACACTCAGTACGCTGACTGGCAGAGCTCAGCGGTTGGAGCACTGTCCCACAGAGCAAAAGGTTGCCAGCTCAACTGCTGGTCAGGGCACATGCTTTGGTTGCAGGTTTGGTGCTGCTCAGGGTGCACACAAGAAGCAACCAATTCATGTTTCTCTCTTACATCTATGTTTCTCCCCCTCTTTTTCTCCTTCCCTTCCCTTCTCTCTGAAAAATAAATAAGCAAAATCTAAAAAAACCCAACTTAGTATACTATAGAAAAAGCACAAATCACTTGTAAGTACTATGCCTATGTACTAATACAAATTAACAGAATCTGTGAGTAGGAAAACTAAGCTAAACGTATTTTATTAACTTTAAAATGTGTTAATGCTTCCCAAATAATCAACGTTTTCAGAACAAAGCACAGAACTCTATAATTTATAAATTGCTCACAAACTGTATAGGTCATCTGAAGAAGCGTTTATGAGTGTAAGTTAAGTATTCATAGTTTTAATAATTATTTTGATGCTCCAAAAATATAAGGTGAAAATTTTGCAAATGGATAAAATAAAATTTCTCTATGAAAGGTCAAAATGTTCTCATTATTGGTTTCTTTCCCCAGTATTTTTAAAATGAAAATGTTATACTACTTAGACCCAATTGTTGACATCATGAATAGCTTGTAAAATTAAATAAGAACCTGGTCAACTAAATACACACACACACACAACCATCATAAACATACAAATTTAAAATGTTATATAATGTATTATTTCCATAATATTTCTTCTCACTTGAACCGCTCTAAGAAAGAAGTAATGGCAATCACTTCAAGAATGTTATTTTCAAATGCAATTACCCTTACAATTCTTTGTAGACTCTATCTTTTCAAGTAAATAAAACATTTACATGATTACTTACAAAAATATATACAATGTTTTTGGCTAAATGTACATATAATTTTATAAAAACAAAAAACATTAAGTTCTCTGGACAAATTGTCCTACCTACTTACTAATTTAAAAAGTCACTTCATTCCATTTTACAAATGTAAAATCTCCATAATGCCTTTAACAAATATAAAGTGGTTCTACTTACACTTGCATGGAGTTTTCCTTTTTTTGACATCGCTAAAAATTTGTTGCTGAAAACTCCTCGTATTCCTACAATCCCCTGAGACACAGCAAATATTTCCAAAATACCTAGGATGACAGAAATCCCAAAATAAAACACAGACTCCTCCATATACCATTGTGAAGAATTAAATTTCTACATAAATTATTTCCATTCTTTATTAATGTGATTTTTTTAAGTTTTTAACATTTTTTGCGATATTCATTATGTTTTTTAAAAGGCTAGCCATAAAATGACTATTTAATATGATAGATTTCAAGGTTCAAAAATGTAGCTCTGCTTCATTAGTAATTCTTTTCTTTTTTTCGAATGATAAGTCACTTTTAGTAGATAATGTTTGACAGAATCTTTTCAACTTTTAAAGTAATTGAAGGACTTTAAAAATATTTTTCAAAATGATTTTAGGCATTGCTTTCTATCAGAAGTAATGCAATATTTAATATTAAAACTCAAGACTATAAACTGTTGAAAGACATAAAAATACTTATTTACATAAAAGAAATCCCTCTTCTGAAAGTATCATAACCACAAGAGTACAAATCAATATATACCATACTTAATCATTTAGTGAGTAGCTTATTTAAGATTACACATAAGATACTAAAAGCATTATAAATCATTTGGGATTGTTGGCTCAATGAAGTGTTTAATGGATTATGGTTTGAGACATCTTGCATTTTGAATGACTTTTCTAGGAAAAAATTTAATGAAATATTTTATTATGTTAATGCTTATATTTAGTATTACCAAGTCAAAGTTGCTCTGTCTCCTATAATAATTTGAAAGCCCAAATCCACTAGGTCAAGAGAATCACACACCACAGTTCATAGAGCATTTTGAAAAATGAGATTCAGTCTGTATATACTTGGAATTCCTACCTGTTTTATAGTCTCATAGTTGTTATATGAACAAGAAAAATGTATAGTGCTTTTTGTTAATTGCCTACATCAAATTGGTTTTTAAAAAGGAGAAAATAATATAGTTCACTAATACTACAAAGGGGCCTATCTTCTATCTTAGAAAGTAAGAAAGCAAATATGGGAGAGATAGGGAAAATCTATATTTCAATCTATAATATCTTGAGTATATACTATATAATAATTAAGACCTCACTGTGGAATAGAATAATTCATCTGTTCTTCTTGAAATAACAATCTCCTCCTGGAGTATTTTAAATACATACAAAAATTTATTCAACTTACCAAAAAGTAGTATATTGTGGATATGCATATATATGTATAAACACATGAGAATATCTGTTTTTAGAATATCTATATTGAGCACTGATGTTACACAATGTGAGCTAACACCTATAATTGTAACAAATACTGCCACTTATTTGTTCAAATTGATTCTGAACAATACTTGATCAGAAAGCTTGGGGGGAAGTAGCAGAACTAAGTTTTCTTAACCTAGAATAAATAAAACACATCTCAAGAAAAGTGCAGCTACCAATTTATTAGATGTTTCTTTAAAAGGAAAAAGAAAAACTAAAAACTGTTGGAAAGGAACTATTTTTGCTTGTAGAAAGAAACTGCTAAAAAATACTTGTCTCAAATCCTTTTTTGCAAAATGTTTTCAAAAATGCTATTTACAATAGATTTGGCTATATAAATTATAAACTATGATGTACATCCAAAGATTTAGAAGCATTATCATTTTATCAAATAGTAATGAAGCACACAGAATATTTTATAGGTAAAAAAATTACAAGATAGAGCAGGTTTAATAATATTTGTAAAGCAGAAATAGAAATCTGCCAGAAAGTTATATTTCTATCAAAAGTACAGAATGATCTTGATAAAACAGCATTAATGGATTTTAGATCTCTGAGAGATGGGGGCTGTAACTGTGAATGCTGTGGAAATGTGTTAAGCAGTGAGACAGGGAGGACGTGAGATAGTGTCTGGGTGTGGAATAATCGCTGCCAAAGAGACAATGCGGAGTTTGTAAAAGAGACTTGGTTGCTCTTTCCCCCCAGTTTACCCATGGTTCTACATTGTTAGAGGTGTTTTATTCCACTCTCTGTGGAATATGCAACTGTATTGTAAATTACATTTTGCAAATGCAAATGTATTGCATATAAGTGAAAAAGTACATGGCAGCATAAAAGGTAACGTTCTCATTAAGTATATGTATTTGCATGCTGACATTTAGGAGGTCAAAACAAAGGGCTCTATAAATATTTGTTTACGTAAACTATTGGTTTCTAACCACTAACATTCTATTTTTAAGAAAGACCTGATTTCACTCATTTAACTTGTTTTCTAACACTGTACCTTCTGTATGTATATAGGTTATGCAAAATTTGCATTGTAATAAATTTCATATATGGGGTAAATGAAATAATACTTTATTTTATAACATGCTGTATGTTCTATTTTCTTTTAAGTTTCGGCATACAAATGGTAGATTGCCTGGAAATAAAAGGATGTTATCATTTTAAGAAAATTATATTTAATGGAAAGCTTAAAATATTTTTAACTATATCATTCTATTTGAAATTATGAGGAATAGAGAGTAAATGGGATTAAATAAAAGAATTGTTTTTTTTCACATAGGCAACTTTGGTATGATCTTCTAAGTCTTCATTTAATTATGTCATAATGTTACGAATGTTGGTAGGATCAGAATTTCCAAAGTAATTGCAACAGTAATTTTACAATATTTTTTTCTGGAATATTAGAGCAGAGTCTATAAGCCCCACAATTCAACTTCTTGCCTCCCTCAAGAGACTACTATGATTTTACCATGCTAAATCTCAGTAGGTAACTCCCTGAAGATTTTCTACATAACATTCTAGATGATAAATCTACGTTCATTAAATCACACATATCTAAATCCTAAGAAACATTTCTCTGCAATGAATTCTTTTCTCAATTTCAGTAATTTCCTGACTCTTTCTGGGGGTCAGGAATGACAAATTTAATGAGCATTTACGGTTTACATTGTGGATGCCAAGACAGTATCCTTAAGCAAAAGTGTGTTAAGTCCAAGTGTGTCTCAAAGATCATAGATAGTCAATGAATGTTTGCTAAGTTGGAGTTTCTTTGCCTCACTGCCTTTCTTTTCATTTTGAGGACCCGCCACATGCACACATCTGTAGAAGTATGTCTTAGTACTCTCCTGGCAAGGGGAAGAGATCAATATAAATTAATTCGTATTAAAGTGCAGGCAACAATGTGTTATATTTCCTAGGGTGTTCACATTTAAAAGCATCTAAAGAAAAGGGCAGTGCTCACAGAGGGAATTCTCTGGGTGGAATTTTGGGGTTGACATCCAGGTTGCAGGAGGGCAAGCACTTGGTGTCTCCCAGATTATACACACAACTGTTTAATCCACTGATTTACAAACATAAGCATGCATTACAAAGTAAGTATTTCAGCAAGAAAATACAAATTTAGACTTTTCTTAGTATGTTCCAGATTTTTAAAACAATAAAGCTCTATTAAAGATGGCTAATATAATTATGTAGGCTTCTTCACCCTTTTCTTTCTATTCCTACCTAGTGACTAAGACACGGATAGTCCATGTATCCAAAAGCTTTCTACAGCCCATCTGAAAGTCCTCAAGGAAAAATAATTTAAAACTGAAATTTCTCTATTTGTGTTCAAACAGTGACCAATATGCTTCATTGTCATCAAATCTGAGTTTTAAAATATCCGGTTTAATGTATTGATTACATCAGTAACAGAATTTTTCCACTGGAGTTTTTCTATACAGTAGATAGAGAATCTCTAGTTCACCTAGGTTTGGAGAACAGTATAAAGCCTCACCTTATATGACATAAATATTGATAGTGAATTCAGATTTCTAAAAATCAGTAAAATTGAAGTTTCAGTTTACCCAAAATATATGATTGGAATTTTCATATTTTATATGAAACTTAGGTTTTCAGTAGTCACAGCCTTAAACTTTTGCTCCTTAGATTGACAATTACTCAATCGCTTATTCTTTAATGACCCAAGATAAGTCAGCAGAAGCATTGTATTGAAACTAACTTTACCAAATATAAATGAACGCAAAGCCTTTGTTACTACTCAACAGTTGGATGTCATCATTTATCTTTGCCCCATTTTTCTCAACCCTTCTGTAGTATCTCCTCACAAAGAGAGTTTATGTGCAATGAGCTTGATGCTTCTCTCTATGTTCAAAACATAGGATAACTATTGTGTAAGAGGAGCTAAGAATATACTAAGTGGTACACTTTAACTAAACAAATTATGTCTCAAAAATTTATGGCCAGCATGTACTTCTGATGGTGAAACTAGAAAACATTCACAGTTTACAAAAATTTTGATGTCAAATGATAGTTGAGAAACATATATATATATATATATATATATATATATATTTGTTCTCACAAATATTACAGAAAACTATTGAGCTTAAAAGAACCTGTTAGAATGCAGTTTTGTGGCAAAGTTCTAACTCTTTTCTGAAGTAGCAAGCTATGACAAAAAGTAAGCTTTCTGTCATTGCTCACTTGTAGACAGCAGAACTAGGCGATCAGATAAAACTCTCATGTACCCTCTATGACCCCATCTCTCTCCGTGTCCCTTGTGAGACTTAGACAGATGTTTCCTCACGTACCCTAACCAGTGTGGCAGGAAACCATCAAGTGCTGCACCTTCAAAGAGGTAATTAGGCCTCTGTTTCTCATTCACAACTACTTAAGGGCAGAGATTCATTTTAAATTTCCAAATTACATGCTACCCTGGTAAACATGACGTATTCCATAAATTCTTCATGAGTCAAAAGTAGCAAAATCTTATGAAGTAGTATTGGACACTTGGGCATCACAAAGTATAAAAATCACCATGATCTGAACATTTTAGTCACTCTTTCTTCTGTGACAAAAAATTGTGGAAGCCAAAAACAAAACAATCCCCCAACAAATGTAAAAGTAACCAAAATATCAAGTTGTAGGAAGTAGGTATCCTAGGTGCATGAATGAATAAATAAGTGAATGATCACATGTCATGTAAAATATACACACTGAACTCTGAAAGGTTACTGTAAGTTGCAATGAATTAAGAAATTGTTAGTTGAAAGAAAGTTCTTTAGTCACTATTTAGGAAACATCCTTATTCTTTTGTAGATACTTTTCAGGTGGATTTTAAGATAAATTGGACCTTGGATATAACATATTGGTCAAGGTCTCCTTTAGCTGAATGTATTCTTTGCTGAGCTGTCCTCCTTTCCCTTCCTACGCTTTTCTGCAACTGTCCCTTGCACAAGGCCTAAGCTGCAAACATATTTTTGTCTATGTGTGTGTGTGTGTTTTTTTTCCCCAAGAGGACAAACATCTTGGGAATAAGTCTTTTTTTCATCAATCCCTAGCACATGAACCCCACCCCAGACACATCCTTTTACTCCCCTTGATGCATGCTAACCCTGGGTCTGCCCCTTGGGGACACAGAAGTCATCCTCTGTCGATACCAATTTCCTAGACAAACCACAAGAGTAGAAGAGAAGAGGTTTTCACTTGAGAAAAGGAGGAAAGGTTCCTAGCAGCAGGGAATGAGCTCTGATGTCTGAAGAAGTAAAAGGTTGTGTAGAACAAAACAAGGACAAATGGAAATACTGAAATAGACTCAACTCTCGCTGCCCCTGAAATCTCAGGAAATTTCCTTTCACCCCACCACCAAAAATGATGAGTTGTTTGATAACAGTTAAATGAACCTTAAAACATAGGAACAGGCTCCTGTAAGAAGCGTGTGGGAGGCCCTGGGTCCGCTGAGTGTGTATGGAGGGCCTCTCTGGCTGCGTCCAGGCCACCTCACCACGTGTAACACAGTCAGCTGGAGCTGCACAGCCCCAGTGACTAGTCTGGGAGGAGGGGGGGAGGGGGCGGGTGTCCACCGGCTTCTCTTCCGCAGCAAACCGCCAGTCTTTTTCACCCCGGCTCCTGAACCCTGGGAAGAGGCTTGCCAGCCGACCACCCCATCGATATGGGCACCTCCAGCAGGGCTCCAGAAGCCAGCCCTGCTGTGGCTCCCATGCTCCTCTGGAGCCTAGGAAAGAAGAAACCCAAAAAATAGCCCATGTGGTCCTGGGTTTGAAAAGGAGCAAGTTACCAGCCTCAGTTTCCTCATTCTTAAATGAGGAATTTAAGTGAGCAACTTCCATGAGCCAGGCATTGCTCTACAGAAGGAAAAAAATACGTGGTCAAAACTATCAAATTTATGGAGGTCTGAGATTGAAGTATACACCTGGGAACAACCAGACTGACCTACTGAGGCGAGTGACCACACGCAGCGCTGTCTCCTGAACACATTTCCCTCTTTGGTATCTGGGGGACTGGGCTGTGACTCTATCTGATGGAATAATCCTGCTGAAAGAGTGACCTGGCCCTACAGAGGAAAAGCTGGGCAGAGATCGCCACAGTCCCGCACACAGCCCCCAGCTGCCTAGAGGCAGTGAGAGGAAGCAGAGGAGCAGAGGTGATGGTCCGGAATTGCAAATAGAGTGGAAGAGAAGAGAAATGAGGAAGTAGAGAAAGAAATACCTAAAGAGAAAAGTCAAAGAAAATTTACAACTTGGCTTCAAAATAAAACCCTACGCAATTTTCACCTGTACCAAATTGAACATCTTTTGTGTTTCTTCTAAAAGAAAGAACTTTACCCTATTTGTCTTTGATGACCAAAGGCTGGTCACTCTTCCTAACAAGGTGTTGTCTTGATCTCAAGATACTGAACATTGCTAAACCCAACTCTAGAGCTAATACTTCGAATGTCTATCACGTCACCCCTTCTAAAGATGTCCAGTTTTCCAGATCACTGTTTTCTTCAAAACAAGGGATATCTGTTCTTCCCTAGCATATACATGTATTCCATAGGTATATAAGGTATAAATATGTATACACAATAGACATATGTGTGCATACATATATAAATACACACATATAATTTGGGTTTTATGGTGGCAGTTCTGGTGGTATGTGAGATTTGATTCTTCTAAAAAGTACCTTTAGTCATGAGTAAGGAAAAAGGATGCACTTTGATGCCTAATGAACAATGCTAACCTAGTAAACAGAAGCTGAAGGAGAAAGATGATTTTGGTTTTTCCTCCAGGCACAGGCTGGAGGCTCTTCTTTGGGACCAGGGCGTACTGGGAACAAGGTGTCTACCTCTGCGCACCAGCCTCCAGGCAGCCTACACTTCAGGAATCACTATTCCTTGTACCCACCAGTCCATAGAAACGCATCTCCACCCCACCCGCCAGGCTCTTTTGAAAGCCAGCTGGGTTCCAGCGACCCGGCCTTGCGAAGATGACCCGGTGGCCCAGGGAATAGTGGGTTGTCCCTCCCGAATGTCTGGCCACCCGCTTAGGACTGGTTTTGCTGGAGAGCGAGCAACTTACTTAACATATTGGCTTCGTGGGAGCCATTGACTTTGCCATCCGGGTAAATCTGCAGATGGAAACCGATGCCCACTCTGCAGTAGAGGCTGCCAGTCCGGCGCCCCGAGGGGGTCCACTGGAAACTGCTGTGCTCCAAGCCACTTCCTTGGCTGCCCAGAGAAGTCGTAGGGGAGGAGGAAGAGGAAGACGTCGTGCTACTGCTGCTCTGGCTACTGCTGGAGCCTCCCAGGTTTCTATCAGTGGCAGCGGGTCCGAGTTGCCCTTTAGGGACGAGGAGCTTCTCCCCTTGAGCCCAGGCGCTGAGGATCAGGTGGCTGAGGAAGAGGAGGAAGAAGGACAAGCTCATTCTTCCAGCCGCGGGGGTCCTAAGTGCATCTTGTAGAGCTGGGTCTGGGCTCTGTAGCCCCCGCGCGGCTGCGTGCCTCTGGCGCTGCCCCCCTCGCCGCACTGGGTGGACATAGCCTCGGGAAAGACAGGGGGAGAGGGAGAGAGAGAGAGGCCACCCGAACGGATCTCGGCGCTGGCACTGAGATATTTATAACGCCAGTGATCTCACTGCTCAGTGCACGCCTGCGAGGCTTCCTCTCACCCGCCGCTTTGTGTACTATCTGGCGGGTGCGGAGAAGGAGGCTGGCGGTCCCGGGGGCGGGGGTGTGGAGGAGGGAGGGGATGAGAGAGAGTGAGGGGGTGGAGAAGCCGAGTGCAGAGGAGCTGCACCCGGACGCGGGGCCACGCATCCCAGCTGTTCTCACGCGCCACACGGCCACCCTCAGACTCCAGCCAACGCTGCGCGGAATTCAGCTGCGCGCCTGCAGTTGAGTCCTCCGAGGACAGCGAAGGAAGTGGGGGGTTAAAGCGTGGAAGTGAGTTCTCGTCCTCTCAACCTCTGCGCACACCTGCGTCCCAGCCAAACACTCCGGCCAGCGCGGTCAGGACCCAATTTCCATGTTTCCTTCCCTATCCGCTGCAGACTCGGCTTTCATAATAACCCGGGGGCCGGGAATCCCTAGGAAACTAGGTCCCACTGGGAGATCCCACCGGGAGATCCCACCACTTCAAGTGCTTCCGCGGGGAACCAAGCCAGGATTCGCAGCCCAACTTGGGAAGGTTTTGGTGCGGAGCAGTGGGAGAAGACTTTTTGTTCTAATGGTGGTTCTCACTGACTAAAGAGCTAAGAGACGGATTTATTCAGGGTTTAGAGAGCCACCCTGAGCCATTATGCCACAACTCGAGATGCTTTGTATTAGAAACTCTCGGTCGCGCTAAACATTATGCCGAATTTGTTTTTCCTTCTGGGAAGCCCTAACTGTGTGTCTGGGAGAGTGAGCGCACACGCATACCCACCCTGGGAGCCGAGCAAGAGGGGCAAGGTCTGGGCACTAGCACGTGTGAATGACTGTCCAGTTGTCCTCTCTCGCCCCAGGATCCCCTTGGCAGGAAGGATTAGCTGAGGACTAGCTTCAGCTTACTCGGAGCTGCCATTGACTGAAGGACTGACCCCAATGAATGATTAATGATGCGCGCTGGATTTCAGGAAACCTGAGAACTCAGAATTTCAGAGTATGCAATGCCCCCGCTGTCATTTATCTAAGAAATATACCTGACTTGCATTCTTGGAATATTTCTGTCTGAAAACATATTTGAAGCTTTAAACTATGCTCTGATACATTATTCATTTTAATGAAAAGGCTATGATTTTGACCGATAAGGTCAATTCACATAAGCCAAAATTGACGCTATGATACGGCCTTATCCATTACTGAGTATCCCCTTAAGGATTCCTATTTCCTAATTAAAAGCATTACCAAAAACACGTGGATTTTCAAGATTGGAAATCTTCCATGGCTAGAATACATTTAACATCAATGCTGCTGTAAAACAAATCACCTTGACAACTTACTAAAGCCACTGTGGAGAAAAAAGAACACATCTCACAGAGATGTGCATGGCCTGGGCACAGTGCCCCCGACGCTAGTGAGTTGCTGTCTTGGGCTGAACACCCCTTCCCTTCCCACTGTTGAAGGTTCAGACTCTACGCTTCTGGCTTAACTAGAGTACGCAGACCCTTACAAAGCAATCCCGAAAGTGGACCTTGTAAGCAAACACTTGGTCCCTCAAAACGGTCCACTTGACCTCTTTCCAGGATGAAAAATTGTGAGATATTGAACACTGTGCCTTCTGCAAGTGATGCATTTGGGTCTGTGACAAATCTATCATGGTTTAAGGCCTGATGGTGCTGCTGAATGCCATCAGTAAGTTCCTCTGCATGTACCAGGTGGCGAAGATTTTCCAAAGCAAATCTAATTGTGTGTGTCCCCCCTCTCCCTTTATCTGCTGAAAGAGCAGGAGAGTGGATCCCGCCCCAGACGAACTGTTATCCGGTTCCTCAAACTCGTGAGGGCAAGACCACTCTGGGGCCAAGTTTCTGGAGCTGAGATTCCGCCTCTTGTTATTTCTTCTTTGTTTCAACTTTCGAGCCCTACTCGCACTGAAATATCCATTCTTGTATCTCTCATCCCCACAAGATTACAGTTGGGGATCAAACTTTTGTCTAGAGATGACCCAGGAAGGCCAAGACACCTTCTTGGGCTTTACCTGAGGAGGTGGCAAGATGCATTCCGACCTCCTCTGGGTTCCGATGGTGAGACTCTAGGAAGAGCCGAGTGCTTACTGAAGAAGTGACCCGTTCTTGCAGGCAGTGTGGCAAGCCAGATCCCAAGGCCCCTTCTCAGCTCTCTTCGATACTAAGGGGTTAAAAAAAAGTGCGCTCTTAAAACTGAATTTGCATGGTGTGAGTAAGCAAGTAGGGTGGATGCCACTAAACTTTTAAAATCTATAACGAGGGTTGAACATGTATTTGGGTCATTAAAAAAAAAAAGACCCTCAAACGCGGAACGGTGAAAGATGACCACACGGCGCGTGTTCCGGTCGCGGAGCAGCTAAGTGCCTCCGCAGCTCTGCAGATAGAGGAGCCGGTCGCCCTGCGCTCCCGGGCTGCGCCTGTCCTGGCCGACGCCCTGCCTAACCCGCGGAGCCTTCGATTTCCCCTGAGACCGTGCTGGAAAAATCTGCGGTGGGAAAAATTTTAATTTCACCATTTGGTCTACTCCGGGGTCTACACCCGTAAACTCCACTCAACAGAGAGTGCGCGCCTGTACCACGCTTACGGTGGCTGCTTTGCGATCAAAAGCCCCCTGGCAGGAGATGTTACCAAGATCCATTCACAAACCGCGGAGCCCAGTCCAAGTCGCCAGGGCTAGGTGCGCGCGTGGTGCTGTTATCCCCAGGCTTTCCCGGCCCCAAAAGCAAAGTTGGGGAGAGGAAGGTGCATGCTTTCGGCTACCTGCAGAGAGAAAACGAACGGTCTTCGAAGACTAGTTTTCAATCACCGCCATCCGACATGGGAACGAAAACTGAACAGGTTAACTCGGCCCACCGGCCGCCCAAGCGCCAGGCTCCTAGTGCGCGTGCGTCAGCTCCGGGGTCCGGATCTCTTGGCACTCCGCTTCTGCAGCTTCTCCATCCCTCCCCTTGACGTTCGGTAGCCTCACCACCTCAGGCTCGCCTTTCTCAGCCCAAGCACCTGATCCTTTCTTCTTCTCCTCCCCTAGTTCTATGCAGAAACCAGGCGGTAAATATCTCTTGCCTTCTATGGCTGTAGGTATGATCCAGTCACTAGCGACAGGAATCAATTCAAAGCCTGTATCTCCAGGCTGGCACCCAAAAGCCTAAAGAGAGAGTGGGGGAAGAAGTTAATGCATAAGCTTCCCTTCACTGAAGGGATGAGCTCACTATTTACAAGCTTCCTCTGACTGTATACAGAGGCCAAAGCTGCCCAGAGACCAGCACTCCTAAGGCAGGGCCACCAGGGCCTGGTCTGTACCAGTGGGCATTGTGCTGGGACTGAGGGAAGGAAAAGAGGTAGCTAATGACACAGGGTGAGCAATCCTGGACAGTGCAAGACAGAGTCCCTGGGGACTCTCCAACCCACGAACACTCTGCCACACTGCCAGTGGACCTCTCACAGGCCTTTGCCCAGAGAGCCTCAGTCACACCAAATCTCAGTTTCTGGAGGTGCCTGCACTCTGTGACGTTTGCCTGGTTTGTGGTTCATTATTATGGAAAGCAAGAATTTTCTGTGTTTGATACAAGCACACAAGAGCCTAGTGGTTTTCACAATGTTTTCCTAAGTGATCTGCTTGATCCTGGCCCTCCCTAAAGGACCTTGCATCCCTCTCTCTCCATTCCTGCCACCCTGCCGCACACTCAGAGGCTGTATCAGGATAGCAGGACAGCTTTTTGCTAACCAGGTCTCTGACTCCAGAGTGACTTCCATTTTCCATACAAGTATTAATGGAGGCACAGTTGTATTGTGGAAGGAATCGGAGCTGACCCTTTTGGGCCTTCTGTCTGTGTTCTTGCCAGGACCCTCTATTTCCTCCAGGCCTGGCTTCTCACCAGCCAAGTTGGCAGCAACTACACAAAAAATAGCCTGTGGCTCAAGGAGCATGGAGCAGGCTGGGAAGGGAGGAAGGGCCCACTGTGAGAAGGAAACAAAGACCAAGAGTGTACATGCAGGGTGATGATGGTGTGATTAGAGATTCTGCAGGTCCTGGGGTTTGATCTCATCCTCTTTCTCCAGGGTGTATTACTTCCCTCTGAGGAGGCATTTGTTTTGAAATGGCCACAGGCAGCTGATCTTCTCTATATATGCGAAGTCAGAAAGCAAAGCAACATTTTCTAGTAGAGAGGGATTTTGTGACATGAATTGACTCAATGAAAACAGTTACTTAAAATAAAATAAAAGTAACTGAAAGCTCAACTATGAAGCTCAATTCAGGTCAACTCAGGTGCTTTCCAACTAGCTTCTGGTACATCTATGCACAGATTCCCAAAGCACTACTGGCTCCCAATGATCTCAGCATGCAATGGAATCCAATCGTAGGGAAATAACTGCTCTTAAAATACTGCTAGAAACCCCTTCCCCTGTCTAGGGCCAGCCATTAAGGATGGAGGATGCAGTTCCCTGTGAGTGCAAATGTCATTTTTAAAGATCATGTCACCACCCATTTCCCCAAACAGAGCCCACTCTCCTTTGTAATGGGTTCTGTTCCTGGCACATCTGAATATAATAGTGTCAAAAGATCATTCTGAGTGTATGTCGATGGAGAGGTGTGGTTCTTCCAGTCCTGATTCCTCATAAGAAGCGTGGTGATCAGAGACTTTCCTCATCTGTGAGAGAAAAAGAGTGAATTAGAATTACTGCTGTTGGAATAGCTAGCATTCTGGATGTTTGGTTTGTATCAGAGAGACCATAAGCAAACCAGTACTCATTCAAGAAAAATGAGGGTGGGGAAATAGTGAGAAAGGAAGCACAGTGTCCTCTTCTAGGACATTCTTCTTGTGCCAAATGGGAGGCTGGAAGAGAACAGAAGTGAGACCAAGCCTGGTACCAGTGATAAACAGATAGGAAGCCTATCTGTTTATCTGGATTTCAGGCATGCTGAAATCCAGGGTGCCTGAGCTATCCATTCACCAACCAGTCAAAGGCCACTTGTTCAGGAAGTAATTTGATCAAGGCTGGTTTCTGAGACCAAGTCTGAGAGCCTGTCCACACGGACTGTTTTTCCCCCCACATAATAAGATACTTAGCTTTCTTCAGTGTTAAAAGGCTAGGGGGACCAAAATCAGAGATGCAAGTGTTGGAGGGCAAGTACACAAAATTTTAAAGATAACTTCAACAATAGCAAGTGAGCATCTTGTTTCAGTTTAGATTTTTTTTTTCCCCAAGAAAAGCTCAGGCTTCACATTTTAGAGAAATACTCCTTGTATGCTTTTTCTAAAATCAGGAATTTTCTACAAAGGAAAAAAAAAGTGATTTCAGCTTAACCAAAAACTTAGGGGAATAAAAACAAAAACAAAAACAAAAAACAGCATCCCATCTCTGTGGCCTCTTGAAGGAGAATTATTTGTGAACAGCCCTTAGTGTTTCTTCCTTTTTTTTTACATTGTAAAATTGCTAGCTCAAAAAACCTGGGCTATTCTTTTGGTGATTGCAGTATAAAACTATTTGATAATCACAATACATAACAGCAAGAATTTACCTACATGATTATCCCCATTAGCTCTCAAGCAGCATATGAAAGAGACTTAAAATGGATCAGAAGGATTCAACACATAATTGATTGGAATATTGTGATCTTATATACATAATATGGAAATCATGTTGACAAAGTCTATGACTTCTGATTTATCTGCGTCCTCTCCTTTGGCCCAAACCATCCTTTGCTTATCATTCCAATAGCTGGTTCAGATGAGAGCAGAGAAGGGATCCTTAGCTCTTAGAAAAGAGAAAAATGAGTGGCTAATTCATATTTGCAATTTTTTTTAAAGAAGAATCTGTCTTAGGCAAACCCCAATGCTATTTGCCATATCTCTGAAGCTCCTACATGATCCTTAAGGGAGGGATTGAGGAGCATGCAACATATTACCATCAAGACTTTTCTTGGTTCACCCTGGCTGGTGTAGCTCAGTGGATAGAGCACTGGCCTGGAAAGGTCACCGGGTCCATTCCCAGTCAGAGCACATGCCTGGGTTGCAGGCCAGGTACACCACCACCCCACCCCTGCCACTCCCTGATTGCTGTTCCTCTCACACATCAATGTTTCCCTCCCTCCCTTCCCTTCTCTCTAAAAAAAATTTAAAAAGTAAAAAAAGTAAATAAAATCTTTGCCCTGGCTCAGTGAATTGAGTGCTGGCCTGTGAACCAAAAGGTCTCTGGTTGATTACCTGTCACGGCACATGTCTGGGTTGGGTCAGGTCCCCTGTTAGGGGTATGTGAGAAGCAACCAATTGATGTTTCTCTCCTCCTATTTCTCCCTCCCTCCCCCTCTCTCTATAAATACACACATACATACATACATACATACATACATAGACTTCTTGGTTGTAAGTAAGGCAACTTCCTGCTGGGAGCCAGAGGGGTGGGCACACAATGGAACTGTGAAGAAAGTCACCACTAAAAGTATTGCGATTTGATTACTGCTCAGCTGTTTCACTCTTCTTATGTGTATGTACGGTCTCAAGTAAATCATAAGCTCTTCAAAGGTGGTCTTCTTTCAGTATACACTGCCTTGTAACCCCCCAGATGCACAATAAAGTATAACTTCTAAATGGGAAGCCTTATGAGAAATGGTTTCCAAAGATAACTTAATAATCATCGCAGTTTCTTCTCCAAAGAAGTGAGACCTTTAGCACTTAAAAAGGCGTTATATGTATGTCAACTATTTTTTAAGAGGAAAAAAAAACAGTACATCATTATGCTGGGTAATGTGTCTGTCATTTTCTCTATCAAGGGGACAGAGGATTTGGGAAAGTGAGAGTGTGAGTATGTATGTGTTTTCATTGTTTGCATTACTGTTGCTCTTAATCACAGCAATCATTTTTGCAAATGGGCTTTGTTTTCTACTCTGGCTCTTTGGCTTTTGGCAGGAGGCACCAGACAAACACCTGTTGTCTGGATATACAGAGAAACACCTGTCAGTGGAACTACTAAGTACTAACTTAGGGGCTGTCATCCAGGGTCTTGGGAATCTTTGTTACTGTCAGAAGAAAGTACAGAGCACCTGCTCAGAGCCCAGGAGGGCTGAATGATAGCTTATTGACTTATGACAGAAGATGTCAATGAATCCATTCCCTTCCTCAGCCTACTCCAGAGAAATGCAGCCTGGGGCTGCAACATCTGTTAATGAGTGAATGAATGTGGTGATTTGGAAAAAAAATTCTTTTTAAAGGAGATTGTAGTTTAATAGATATAGGGCTTTGAGGCATCAACTCTAAATGGCTTTTATGGATGAATACTTAGCTGGTAAGAGTGGAGGAAAGGAAGCAAGAAGAAAAGAGAGGGGATGCAAAGAAACATGGGGAGAGTATGAAAATGGGAAAAGGAAGATGTTTTCCATATGATAATCTTCTCAGAAAATCACCATTTTGAGTGCTTTGGCAGTACTGGGCTGGTTCTATGTAGAGACAGCTATTCTAGTCTAATAAGCATCATTGGGAAATGTCAGTACCAATTCCTGAAGTAATCAATTATCCTTTGACAGTTTAGACATTTAGATATGGCTTATTCCCACCCATGGAAAAGGAGGAGAAAGAAATGACAAAAAAGGACTGGGAAGAAGAGAGAGGAGATAAAAAGCCTACATTTTTTCAAAGATAGCAGCAATATTTATTTTTAGGTTTTCTAACCTTTCCTTCCCCAAAATAGAGAAGTAAAGAAATACGGAAATCTGTGCTGGCTCAGAGAAATTTCTTGAACCTGCTTCATCCTGTGAAAGATTACCCACAGAGCTGGGTATTACCAGGATGGAGCCATCGAGCCTTTCCATCTGTACCTCTTTCCAGTTGGAGCTGTTGTCCAGGATACCCTGTGGGAGGGGCTGCCTGCCTGAATGCCTCCTCCAGATGGATTATGCTTCTCTCCTCTGTCCCGTTCTCTCACAGATCAACTCTTCTTTTCTTACACTGTGGTGTTTCCCCCTAGACTTGAGAACTCTCCTGGCATTACATACAAAGAGAAAATGGTGGCAGATGAATAAAATTGTAGGTAGGAAGGAGAGCAGATAGCAGAAATCATTAAGAAAATACTTCATGTTAGATCTAGCCTTGCTTTTTCTCTTTCTTGTGCACACTCTATGCAATCCATCTGGAACTCCTTTTGGCTCTATCTTCCAAATACATGCAGAATCTGAACACTTTTACTGTGTTTGCTGCAAGGCTCACAATTAAGCCATCATTGTTTTTCACATGGATGACTGGTCTCCCTGCTTTTAGCCGGGACCCTTATGATTTATTTTCAATGCAGCAAAATAATTGTTTTAAAGATAAAAGTCAGTTTATACCACTTCTTTTCCTAAAACTACCAATCACTTCTCACTTCACTCAAAATAAAAGCTAACATCATCCCAGTGGTCCTGAAACTCCTACCTGATACTCATGCTCACCCCTTGAAGCCCCTGTTCTCTCAACTTAGCAGCCACTTGCTCACCTTAGGACATTCACAAAGGTCACTGTCTCTGGGTGGACTGCTCTTCCCCAGTATACTTGTCTGGCTAACTCTTCTTCTAGGCTTTGCTCATATTTTTCCTTCTCTAATGTCATCTGACTACCTAATATAAAAGTACTTGCTCCACATACTCCCTAACACACTTTTTAATTTCTTCCCACTGCAATGATTTGTTTATGAGCAGTTACATAGCTCTTACTATCATTCAGGCATTTTAGCTATGTATTAATGCATCCAAAGCACATAGCATCATTATGGAGCAAGTACTATTATCTTGTCTATTGAATAGGTTGTAAGAAAACTGCGACACAGTTTCTTACACAGAGAGGGTAAGTAACTTACCCAAGTCACACAGCTAGGAAGTGGTGGAACTGAGGTTCAGACTTAGAGAGTCTGATTTCAGGAGCAATGCTGTTACAACTCTGTTTTGTTGCATTTATACTATAGTATATTACTTGTGTTTATTGTTTATTGTGTGTTTCACCCTGTTAGCATGCAAGCTCTATGAGGGTAAGAATCTTTTCTCTGTTCACAAACACAAAGAATGATGCATGTCACATTCTTGGGGCACAATAAGTATTTGTTGGATGAGTACATGAACTTGATGATGGAGAGTATGTTCCCCATCTTGAGATACATTATTTTAAGCTCATTACCAAACTTCCACTTCTCAGGACCCTCAATTCATCCTCTGTGAGATTTCAGATGGAGAAGAATGAGGAGAAACAGCATTCTAGTTCAGATACTTTATTTCACCCTATAATTTTGGAAAGAGTGAAATTGCTTTAGAGATGCTGTAACCGTACAGACACCTCATTTCTTTAATATGAACTTTTCTTTGTTCTTTCCTTTTGATTCAAACTCGCCTCCTCCAGCACCCTGACTCATCTGCCTCCTTCTCTCTTACATGACCACTGCCTTATGCATTAAGTCTTCAGGATGGTAAAGCCCTGGTCAGCATCAAACAATCTTCGGAACAAAGTCTGAGGTCTAATGACCTTAGAAGAAGATAATATCAAGACCTCAGTTATATTTCAGCTCTGAACTCAGAAAAATGGAACATTCTACCCACCAGATCCTTGCAAAACCAGACAGAATGACGCCATGGCTGACATTAGAGCCAGGTGCACTGGTCAACTGCCCCCTACCCTAGCATGACCAATCAATAAAGACCACAACCTTAACCAAGACCCTAACTCCCTTAGTCACCATGATTAGCGATTTTTCTCCTGTATGGATATTTCCTGAAAAGCCATTTTCCTGAAAGCCATTGGACAGTCAGGTCTTGGAGTATTGTTCACCTGGGGCCCCAGATGTGGGCCACTTCCTCAATGAATAACCCCTTACTTTCTTCGCTGCAAGATCCTATTTGTGTCTTATTGGGCTTTGATGAGCCCAAGCAAATTAACCCCTTTAGTTAAGTAACAATGATGCTTTTACTTCTCTTTGATTTTGTTTTCACTTTAAATTTTCTTTGCAACTGCACCTACCTCTCTCCACCTTGTATTTGGAGTAGGTAGATGTGAGAAGAAATAAAGAAGGAAAGGAGAAGGGAGCAGGTCAGTCTTGTTCTTACACATGTACTGAACACCAGTTAGCCTTTGAAAGCTTATTTCCTGTAAGAATTTTGTAATAAAAACAATACACAGGATAGGGGGCTCTGGAGTCAGAAAATGGGGACTATGTGGCAGAAATGTTTCTGGTTCACTGTGGTACCCACACTTGAAAATGAAACAAAGCAACCCTCATAATCCAGATTTCCTAAAATTCCATGACAGCAAAGTGGAAGCCTGCCATGCTTCACAAGTTTGTTCATTTTGTACAGACAGTGGGGAAATGGTGAAAAACTGCTTATTGAGACCCAGTATACTTGAATTCTAATTTCTGCAGCTTACCTTCACAAATGAACACACACACACACACACACACACACAAACACACACACACAGTAACTGCATAGCCCTGGTCAACCCCGTAAACTCATTTTTGTTCTCTATAAAAATAAGGAGTAAGGGCAATAATTTCTGTTCCAATGTACTTTGTTTGAGAAGTAAACAAGAACATAGGTGTGACTATGAATGTGAAATCATTACACAAATTCAATTTAAAATAAAAATTCTAGTTGTTTATGTTGAATTTGTCAAAAATACTGTACTTTCTTAATATACAAAAAAGTCTAGTATATGAGTATAAAGTATTTGATCAGTTCATCTTGCCTTTGGAGAGATGTAGATAACAGAATAAAAATTAATGCTCTTGTATATCATAATTTATAGCAGAAGAGCTGGTCCAGTAGCCTGTTACAAGGCTGGATTATGAATCCCTACAGGTATTTTAGCAGCTGAGAGACGATTCCAGCGAACACTGTGAGTTTTAGGATGAATGAGATTCATCTGCCTTATTTTGAAGAGCACTAAAGGAAAAGAAGACAAAGTAAAGAAGCCCAGTTGCATTTTCAGCTGCCGTCTTCAAATAGTGATCCTTTTTATCACTAGGAGGAGAAAGGCAGCAAGAGTCACTCCATGTTGTCCTCTGTGACTCTCAGGCCTCGAGCTGGAACAGCAGCTTGCAGGACACGAGGATCTGCCCAGATAACTCGTCCACCCTTTGGAAGAAAGGGGTTTCTCTTCAGATCTCCACCTTTCAATACCTTTTTAAGACACAATACATTTTAACTACCATGGCAGCCACCTTAATGCCGTGGTAGTTAAAACTATGTGTCTTAAAATTACACAAATGATCTCTCAGTGCCTGAGTGCTAGAGAAGATAATTTGAGCTGAGGCTGGGGAAACGTCCCCCTTACCACTTCCGATCTTCTGGCTGATTGAATAATTCAAACCACGTAGGGTAGATTAACAGGAGAAAATCAATTTTAATACATGTGCACAGGGAATTCACATACATTTAAAAATCCCAAAGACAACGAGGTAAAGTGGAGAATATAGGACAAAGTTAAAAAGGGAGGAAAGGGTCTGGAATTTCAAAGGAGAAATAGGCATTCACAGGTTGCAGAGAAAGTGGTAGACAAATTCATGCTAGGCAACTCAGAAACACTGGGACAGAGGGGAATCTAGTGAACAGATTTTTGCTTGGATCCTTTCTGGCAGCCACACTTAATTCAAATGTGCTAAAGTGAATACGCTAAGGTGATTATGCTAAGGTGATTTTGCTAAGGTTCCCTTCCCAAAGCAGGTTTTGTTTTCTTTTTCTATTGGAGTCTGTTTAAGGAAAAGGGGAGGAGGGTAAAATCAAAAACAAAAACGAACAAAAATAACTCTCTTCCCAAGTGCATTGGGCTCTAATTGTTTGAAGCTCAAAATAATCTGTATGCCAGGGTGGCACATTCTGAATAGACTCAACTGAACTCCCACACTTGAGACAAGCTCTAACCCATTTGTACCTTGTTTTCTCCATTACTGCAACTGAGATACAAACTTGGCAGCTTTAAGAGTTTTTCTCATGTATGATTAATCTTTAAAGTTATACTTAATGTAACACAGTGAAAGTTTGGGGCATATCTAAGATTAAAAAATTTAAAGGCGATGCTTTAAGAAAAAATAAAAGAATTGTCTATTTCAATGGCAAAGCCTTTGAAACATTTTAAATTATTAAAATATTACTTTTGTATTTAATAATAAGGAGGAGGGAAACTCTTGCACTTTCCTTTGCAATTATTTCACACTTAAACTATTGCCATTGAAAATGGAATTGTTAATAAAGCAAAATCTTGGAGGACACTTTGGTTATAGCTTCTTACAAGGAATCACAGGAAACTAACTTCTATGGAAATGCTGAGAACCAGCAAGTGCTGAGGTCTCAGTATAAATTGACACAAGATGCAGACCCCTGATGGGAAGAAATCAGCGTACACCTCAACATCGGAATTAGAGGCTGCTTGAGTGAATTACTCAGCATTACTCCTCTCCACAAGCACAACTGGCCTTGGCACATAAAACAATCAATTCTCTGCTGCAGACACAAGGATAAAAATACTTCTTAGCTCTGCAACCTGGAGCAAGTTTCTTAACCTCTCTGGGCCTCATTCTCTAAGTTTGTATAATAGAGACAGTAATAACTTCTGCCTCTGAGTGCTGTTTTGATATTGGTGTGAGACTTAAGGAGCTAATGCACATAAATGAAGCAGCTCAGTCCTTCAACTGGAAAACCATCAAAATACAAGTGCCCTTGCCCTGACTGATGTGACTCAGTTGGTTGGGTGTTTTGTCCCACAAAGCAAAAGGTCACTGATTTGATTCCGGTCAGGGTACATGCCTGGGTTGCGGGTTCAGTTCCCAGTAGGGTTGCATAGAAGATCTATGTTTCTCCCTTTCACCCTCCCTTCATCCCTCCCTTCCTCTCTCTAAAAATAAACAAATAAAAATCTTTAAAAAATATAATCCCTCTTCTTCTCACCAATTCTGGAGAAAACTATGTTGGAGAAGAGAAGGATTTACATTTTAATGCAGATCAACAAGCGCATCTAAACAGACTTTTCTAAGTCAGATTTCTTCAAATCTGCGAATGGCAAAGAAAACAGGAGTTAACCTCAGTCGTAACAACCATGGGATTTTCATTGTCATAAACATAGAGACTATGTCATCATACTATACGTAGAGAAATGACAGGCCTCCTAGCTAACGACAATGGTGTGCGAGTTTTGCAGGGTATGAACTAATGATCTTCCATGCCTTCCCATTAATGGAGTGATGACATTCAAGCAGCGATACCATGTGTCCCACCAGCGAGTGCAGGCATATCTCTTCTAGATAACACAGACACCTGTCACGTAAGGCCAGAATCAAGTCTTCAAATGACACTCCATTTGTCAAATCGGAATGTTACCAAATGTATTTTTCTTCTAGAGATTTTCCCAGCCTGTCTACATATTACAGCCATATTAAAGAGTCCTGCTCATATTAGAAACATAAATCACTGAGACAAATAAAAGTAAGAGCAAACATTCCATTTGCACAGGGAAGGGAAGAGTCCCCGGGAAGCACACATAATTCTGGGCACACTTAGATGTTACTTGCTGCTTTTCAACCCGGGGCCAAAGGAGCAACTGGACAATGATAGTCAATGCTATATCTAAGTTGTGTTTTGTTTTATTTTATTTTTTTTTATTTTACATACAGTAACATTCATTCCTTTTTTGTGTACTGGTCTAAGTTTCGACAAATGTAGGGGCATGGAGCCATCAACCACAATCAAGATCTTAATTTCATTTTAATTGTCCCTAAGATTACATGATACAGTATTAATGACAAAGTATGACTGATTCAGTTCCTTAAACAGAAAATGTGAAGAATGGGGGGAAATTTTAGAGGAAAGGTATGGGGGGGGTCTTTTTTCTGAAGTGAACTCTCCACTTCCCATACTTTTCAGTGACTACTTTCTTCTCTCTTATGTCTTTAGTTTTTAATATCTTAGCTTAAAAGCTGCTTTCTCACAGGCGCTTTGCCTGGCCCATCTCCAACCTCAAATCTAGATAAGATCCTCCCATCCGTGTTTTGTTTCCAGGGCATCCCATGCTGTTTAAAGTATGCCTACTTATCACAATTGTAGCTATACAGCTTTCCTTTTGTACATAGATTTTTTTTTGGAATAATTAGTCTAATATCTATCTCCTTCCATACATCCTAAGCTAAAAAAAAAAGGAGTTGAGTGTGTGATTGGTCCTGATTGCCTCTCCAAAAATGGCATTTGTTTCAATAATATTTTTCAGGCACTAGGTTTAAAAAAGCCCAATTCTTTCATTAAATTTGTAAATACATCCACCAACTTTCCTCTAATGGTTAGATAAAAGCTGTATAAAAGTAAAGGTCAGTGTGCACAATGGAAAACCAACGGTATGATTTATGAAACTAAATGTGAAAGCTTTTTTGTATAAATTTGTTTTCAACCAACAAGTGGCACAAGACCTGCCACCAGTCACCCTCCTCCTTCTAGGGTAAGACCCTGGAGTTAGCTACACTTTTTAGTAGCTTTCAACTGGACAATAAACTCTAGGCCAGGCTGGGCCACTAAGGTTGATTCAGGTTCAAATACTGACCAAAAAAGTCACATAGGTCCTAGCAAACATTGCTTTCACTTTACTTTATTACAGAACCAAGAATTAAGCAAAATAAAAGTTAGGAACCACAGAGTTTACAAGGGAGTATATGGGACCGATCATTTCTTCTCAGTTCTGCACACTGGTGTATGCAAAATACATTGGTTTATTCCATCCTGTAAAGAACCAACAATGTAAGAGGAGTCAAAAAAACATAAGCCTGCTGCCTTTTATACTTTAAAGCTGAGGGAATAGGCCACATCAGCAGCCAGTATTTTTTAAGCTAGAAATTTTTGCTATTACAATGAAATGTTCCCAACTTCTCTTTCTTATGCTATCATTGGGTTTACAGCAGCTCAGCCATGACCTACCATGGGCTCCATGAGTGAAGGAACTGTGTCTAGTTTGGTCACGATTTATATCCCCATTCCCTGCCATGGTGCCTGAGACTGAGAATGTGCTAGAAAATATACATGCATGAAGAAATGAATGAATAACTGGGTTCTGGTTCTGACTCTGCCATTGCTTAACCATGAAGTTGGCTAAATTACTTACTTTCTCCATGTACCAGGCTTTCCACACTGTAAGATGCAGAGGTGATTCCATTAAATCACCATTAAGAGTCTTTTAAAAATGATGCAAATATCATAGACATAAGATCAAAAATAAAAAGTCACTTATCTCTATTCCTAATTTTTCTTAATTATATTTTGCAGCCTATTTCAATTAAACTACATTAAATGGCAGGTAGATTATATTTTAGTCTCAGTGTTATTTATTGTTAGTATGTGACTTTGTGTATCACTTAACCTGCCCTAACTTTCATTTTCTTATATATGAACTTAAGAGACGAAAACAACCATTTCTCACCTTTTTTATCACCAATATTTGCTTATTCTAGTTAGGTTTTTATGTTTTGTTTAAAGTTGCTCTTTTTAGCTAAAGTCCTTGAATTAATGCCTTTTAAATGCCTGATTTCCAATGATTCTCTTTAAACTTAAGTCAAATAAACAAACCTTATAAAGAGGATAAATATCATGGGAAAAAGTTATTTCTGTAAAAAAAAAAATGATAGAGAGAGGTGTAAAACAGGGAGAAACAAAATGTAAGAGGAAAATGATATCCAATGATATCCCAGGAGGGGGAGGTCACTGTGTTTGGAAAAGGATTACGATAAGGAAACAGGATCACAGTGTCCTCGCCACAAGATGAGGAAGAATGCTCTAACTTACAAGACTGGATTAATCACCATTTTATCTCCCAAATTTTTCATTGTTTGTCTCTTTAAGACCGCAATTTTTATTCAAGCAGAAAAATTTTACTTCTCCCAGGACACAAACAGTTTTAATTTCTACAAAGATTTCTTTTAGCCTTGGAAAAATGCCAAAGATCTTGGATTTCTCCAGATATCAACCACATTTCTGACCCTGTGCATCCGATAAGATATGACACATGGACATGAGGGTCCCTGGAGGTATTTAAAAAACAAAGAAAAAAGAAAATTCACTTTTTCATTACAAAAGTTAACCTTTCTTAAACTGATAAGACCAGGCAAGATCAAATATTTTTTATTGTATTCTTTCACATCATTTAAGGATATTATATTATATCTGATGGAATAAAGGCACAGAGAATGTAAAGAATATACCCTTGTCCAGAGCAATTGGATTGAGAAAAAAATTAGGTACAGCCCTATGGCCAGATATTCAAGAGTGACAGAAGCCTGGAAAGAAACGAGAGCTGTATATAGTCACACATGATGCATCTGAAAAAGAAAAAGCTGAGACAATTTAAACCAAATTTCTGTTCAGCAGTCTTCTTAAGAACTAAGACTTAAAAAAAAAAAAAAAAAAAAACAGTAAAATATGAGAGGGGACACAGAATAATAATAACTACAAATGATTGACAAAAAGAATAATCTTTTTAAAGATGAAGAGGAAAATAGCTCAAAGCCATAGAAAAGATTTATTTTTGAGATGATTTAATTAATTTCAAATTTTTAAGGGGCATCTTCAATTAATCTCCTAAATGTTGCCATTGGAAAATGAGTCTCAGTCACAGGGTCACCAGGAAAGCATTCTGGAACCCACTTATAGGAGGATGTGGTAAGATTTTTGCAGTCACTGGAGCAAACACAAAGCACTGTCCTGAATTCAGTCAGCTCTGGGGTCTCATCTCTGTCTATTCTGCTACGAAAAAAATTCCAACCTTGTCTTCAACAAGCCTAGTACAAAGGCCAAGTTCCAAAATTCTGTGCCATGCCAAAGCTTACTCCAGCTTAGTCCAGTTTAGTCCATGTCTGTCCCCATCTGGTTAGCCTAGTCTGTTCTGGCTGCATGCTGGCTGGTGCTATGCCCAGGCCCCCACTTGGAGTCCACAAGGCTGCCAGGCCACAGACTACTGCTAGGAATGCATGGCTTTTAGGAGAAGACGATGTGGGAACAAACCGGTTGAGTGAGTGTTGTTATAGGGGGTGGGAGAGAAGGAGGGAAGGAGACAGAACTCTTTGTTAAACTTGGGTTATATTATCTGGAGCTTGGGAAGAACCAAGCGCTCCTTCAAACTCACCAATCAACTTTCCAATCCTTCATGGGCTTGCATTGGGCCCTCTCCATTACCAATTCATTTTCTATATCTTCAAAGGTTTGTGTCCCTTATCCAATCTGATCCTTTTCCCAGGCTAGGCTCCACCCTTTTGTGGTTGCCATCTTGGCTCCCACTGCACATGCCTCATAGTAGAAGAACCTCCCCCTGTATCATCTTGGTTTCTGCTGGGCATGTGCCCTGCAGAGGTATTTCCACTTTATTGTTCTATCTCTCACCCCTGTAATCTGTGGGGAATGGACCAATGGTTCCCTGGGGAGTTTGTGAAGCTGTAGCTTCCTAGTGAAGCAAGTAGGCTTATTATCATATTCAGTCCCCCAGTTCACCTGGCTTCCTAATGTCTGATTTTCTTTACTCCATTATTTTATTAATATCTAGCTACCTATGCTCCACAAAGACTCATAAGATGTTATGACCTAAATATCTTCATCTTAGTGTTTATCAGAAGATGAACCTAGGAAGCAGAAAAGAGGGAATTGAAGGACACCAAAGTTTTGCCTCCCCAAAATGTGCCTTTTAGGATATTGATTTTAAGCTGGTTATTAAGAAACAAAAGGTTCAGAAAGAAACTTTGATTCTCCTCCTTTCCTTCCTAAGAGATTCAGATAGAAAAGCCTGCTTCAGGATGCAAGTCTGAGGTTGTCACCTTAGAATTAGACAGGAAGACTCCACACAGGGGCCTGGTAAGCAGAGTTTTACACACTCCCACCCCATTTTCCGGACACGTGTGTTCTGATCTTCTTCAGCTACTTGTAAATTGCCCATCTCCTTCAAAATATGAGACCCTCCTTAGTTTCTTCTTTGCTCATAATGGTATATGTACCTCAACTGCCCAGTGTGCTTGGGGTCTTATATCTTATGACACCTCCCCCATGTACATCCATTTTCTCCTGTTAACATCTCTGTTGATTTGATTATTAGCCCAGCTAGAAGAATTTAGAAGGTAGGAGAAAAGGACTTTTTTTTAGCCTCTACAGTATGAAATTAGAAATGGGACAAAGCAAAAAAAAAAAAAAATGTAGGAAAATAGATTATTGAACTGATTACCAGCACCAGTAACTGAGGCTCAGGCCCACTTGGGACATGGTAGGCACCCTGTAGAACCTGCTTCAAAATTGTCTCACAGAAGGACAAGGAAGTTGGAACAATTATCCATAGATTCCCCTTTCTCCCATTTCCTGGTTGCAGCTGTGGGCTGGCTGAGGGTACCTGATGCCGTGGAAGAAAGCCCTGAGGTAGAAAAGCAGAGAGGTGTAATTGTTCCCAATTGAGCTGGGACCCTGGTACACATAAAACTGCTTCCTGCAGCACTGCTGAAATCACTTGAGTAAAGGAGAGATGGTGCAAAGCATCAGAGTATCTATTAATATCTTCACTCCAAATTGCTCCTCCTCATATATGTTCACCTTTTCCATTAATGCAATCACCTCCTACCGAGTCGCATGAACCAGAATGCTTCCAGTGATCGAATACTTTTTCATGCACCACAATCAATATTGAAATGCTTTGCTCTCGCCACATGTTTTATTTTTTAATTTTTTGTTTATTTACTTTTTAGAAAGAGGGGAAGTGAAGGAGAAAGAAAAGGAGAGAAACATAGATTGATTGTCTCTGGGCATGTCCCCAACTGGGGACCTGGCCTGCAAACTAGGCATATGCCCAGACCAGGAATGGAATTGGTGACCTTTTGGTTTGTGAGACAATGCCCAACCCACCGGACCACACCAGTCAGGGCTCTTTCCACGCTTTTTAAAAAATTGTGGTAAAAGACACATAACATAAAACTTACCATTGTGGGGGCTAAAAATGTTAATACACTTTATTTTACCATCTAAGTTTTTCTAGTTAATAATCAAATTAACAGACTGATTAAAGGGAAAAAAATCAAGGTTTTAATACATGGGCATGGAGAATTTATATAGGCATGAAAATTCCAAAGACTGCGAGACAACATTGGGCACATAAGACGTTTTGGACAAAGGAGAAAAGAGGGTGGGAGACTGAGTATTAGATTTCAGACCTGAGAGTGGGTGACCTACAGGTGGTTGAGGAAGAGGAATACACATTGCAGGAAAATCCTTGCTAGGCAACTCAGAAAGAATGGGACTCTGTGGGCATGTAACTAAGAGGCGCCTGCCGGAAGCCCTCTTGTTTATTGCACTTAATTTCCATCAGGCGGGGGGCACATCCAAAGATCTCCTTCCTGAAGCAGGTTTTTCTGTTTGAATCTCGTGGGCAGGAAAGGAGGAAGGGTCAAAACCTCCCTCTGAGTCTTGTTTTTTAATAAATAACCTAAAATCAGTATTCCAAAGGGCAACTTCAGGATGGCAGAATTTTGGTTCCTTCACCATCTTCGCCATTTTTAAGTAATATTAGTTCAGTTGTGTTAAGTATAGATACATTGTTGTGAAACAGACTTCCAGAAATATTTCGTTTCACGAAACTGGAACTTCATGCCCATTAAACTACAACTTCCCCTTCCTTTTTGCTTCTTATACCTGTAGGTAGGGAACAGGACATATCAACGTCCAAGATCCTAACAACAAGAAATTCTTGGTACTCCATGATTAAATGTTCTCAAATTCTCTTTCCTGTGTCATCCTTGGATACAGGGCTGTGTGTTCCTGCCCACTCTCTGTCTCTCTGAGAGAGTATTATCACTTTTAGTTTTAATAAACCAGGCCTCTATCTCTTAAAACTTCTTGTATGTGAGTGTTCCTGAAATTCTTTTCCTGCAACACCACAGAAAAACCTCCAGTAACAGATATATAACAGTTTGTTAAAAAATAAAAAATAAGATAAAGGTCATTTTCATTTTTCATTTCATTGAAAGACCTGTACTCAGAAAATTATAAGACACTGAAAGAAGAAATGAAAAAGGTACAAATAAATGAAAACATGAACTGTGCTCATGGACAGGAAGAATTAACATTGTTAAAAACGTTCATACTTTCCAGAGCACTCTATAGAGCCAAAGCAATTGCTATCAAACTACCAATGGCATATTTCACAGAACTAGAACAAATAATCTCAATATTTGTATGGAACCACAAAAGACCCTGAATATCTACAGCGATATTGAGAACAAAACAGGAGGAATCACGCTACCTGATGTCAAACTACACTACAAGTTCATAGTAGCCAATATAACACGGTACTCATATAAAAACAGACATATAGATTAAGAGAATGGAATAGAGAGGCCAGAAATAAACCCATACCTTTATGGTCAGTTACTATCAGACACAGGAGGCAAGAACATACAATGGGGTAAAGACAGTTTATTCAATAAATGGTGTTGGGAAAGTGGGACAGATAATGTGTAAAAAAAAAAAAAGAAAGAAACTCCTTACACCATGTACAAGCATAAATTCAAAATGGATTACAGACTTAAATATAAGACTAACACTGTAAAAATCCCAGAAAACATAAGCAGTAAAATCTCAGACATCTTTCATAGCAATATTTTTGCCACTATATCATCTCAGGCAAGGGAAACAAAGAAAAAATAAACAAATGAGACTAAATTAAACTAAAAAATCAACAAAATGGAAAGACAACCCACTTAATGGGAAAAACACTTGCCAATGATACATCTGATAAAGCATTAATATCCAAAATTTATAAACAACTCATAAAGTTCAACACCAAAGAAACACACAATTTAATTATAAAATGGGCAAAAGATCCAAATAGGCACATCTCCAAAGAGGACATACAGATGGCCAATAGACATATGAAAAAATATTCAACGTCATTAATTATCAAAGAAATGTAAATTAAAACCACAATGAGATGTCACCTCACACCTGTCAGAATGGTTATCATCAATAAATGCACAAATGACAAGTGTTGTTGAGGATGTGAAGAAAAGGGGACTCTCATGCACAGTTGGTGGGAATGCAGACTGGTGCAGCCACTGTGGAAAACAGTATGGAGTTTCCTCAAATAATTAAAAATGGAACTGCCTTATGACCTGGCAATTCCACTTCTGAGAATAGATCCTAAGAAACCTGAAACACCAATACAAAAAATAGATGCACCCTTATGTTCATAGCAGTGTTATTTACAATAGCCAAGATCTGGAAACAGCTTAAATGCCCATCAATAGATGAGTGGATAAAAAAGCTGTGCGGTACATTTACATAATGGAATACTAACTGGCTATAAAAAAGAAGGAAATCTTACCTTTTGTGACAGCATGGATGGACCTGGAAAATATTTTGCTAAGTGAAATAGGACAGTTAAAGAAAGACAAGGAACGTATGATTTTACTTATATGTGGAATCTAATGAACAAAATAAACAAACAGCATAGAAACAGACTCAGGTACAGAGAACAGACTGACAGCTGCCAGAGAGGAGGGAGTTTGGAGAGCATGGTAAAAAGATGTGAAAAGATATAGCAACAAAAATGAACAAACTTGTAGACATATACAACAGTTTGGTGATTACCAGAGGGAAAGGGGGGTGGGGTAGGAGAGGATACAGGGGAGATAAATGGTGACAGGAGACTTGACCTGAGGTGGTGAGCACACAATGCAATGCATGGATGATGCGTTACAAAATTGTACACCTGAAACCTATATAATTCTATTAACCTATGTCACTGCAAGAAATTCAATAAACATTTAAGTTTTTGTTTGAAATAATATAACTTTTCATTTAACAACCTTGAGAATTAGAAAACTATCTAAAAGGGCAAATTATTTATGATTTTAATACTCAAACATTTTATAACCAATAGTTTGGTCTGTTTAATTTTTTTAAAACACATAGATATATATTTCACAGAGTTGTAATCATGCTGTGTGTACAATATATATATCCTTTTTATTTTAATATAGATAATGAGCCCTGGCTGGTATAGCTCAGTGGATTGAGTGCAGGCTGTGAACCAAAGGATTGCCTGTTTGATTCCCAGTCTGGGCACATTCCTGGGTTGGGCCAGGTCCCCAGTACGGAGTGTGCAAGACACAACTACACATTGTTGTTAATGTCCCTCTCTTTCCCCAAAAACATAAATAAATAAAATATTTTTAAAAAGAGTTGGAAAATTCATAAATAAATAAATAAATAATAAAATAAATAAAATATCTCAAAAAAAGTTGGAAAATTTATAAATAAATAAATGAACAAATAATATAGATAATGACTAAGTCCTATATGTAGGCTGAAAAGTATCAATTGCTCATATACAAAATAGATGATAGAAGATCTAACATAATTTATGTTAAAACATTCACAAATACAACACACAAGTAAAAGACCTGAGGCTGTTTAGTTTGGCATAATCTCAATATATCTCTGTTGAGATAAGGCTTCTAAAACTCAGTTGCAATATTGGGGTACTTTAATGATTCATGGATGAAAACCAATGATGCTTTAACTATAAATTTTACTGAGATTAAAATATTCATACTACCCAAAACAATCTATAGATTCAATGTAATTTCTATTAAAATACCAATGGCATATTTCACAAATCTAAAATAAATATTTCAACAATTTATATGGGCCAAAAAAGACCCCAAATAGCCTCAGCAGTCTTGAGAAATACGAACAAAGTAGGAAGGATCTGATATCTGATATCCAACTATAGTACAAGGCCACTGTTATCAAAACAGCCTGGCACTGGCCTAATAACAGACACATAGATCAGTACAATAGAGAGCCCAGAAATAAACCCATGTCTCTATGGCCAATTAATATTTGACAAAGGGAGCCTGAGCATGCAATGAAGTAAAAATAGCCTCTTCAATAAATGGTGTTGGGAGAACTAGACATGAAAAGAAATGAAACTAGATGACCAATTTTACACTATACATCAGAATAAACTCAAAATGGACAAAAGACTTAAATATAAGTCTTGACACCATAAAAGTCCTAGAGGAAAATATAGGCAGGAAAATTTCAGATATCCCATGTAGCAACATTTTTACCAATAATATTTCCTAGGACAAGGAAAATAAAGAAAAAGTAAACAAATGGGACTGTATCAAATTAGAAAGCTTCTGTATAGCTAAAGAAACCATCATCAAAATGAAAAGAGGACTTGACTCTATGGGAGAACATATTTGCCAATGATATTTGGACAAGGGTTTGATCACCAAAATATATCAAGAACTCATACAACTCAACAACAGAAAGACAAATAATCCAATTTAAAAATGGACAAAGATCCTGAATAGATACTTCTCCAGGAAGGACATACAGAGGGCCCATAGACATATGAAAAGATGTTCAATATCACTAGCCATCAGAGAAATGAAAATTAAAACCACAATGAGATACCACTTCACACCTGTCAGAATTGCCATCATTAATAAATCAACAAACAAGTGCTGGCAAGGTTGTGGATAAAAGGGAACCCTAGTACACTATTGGTGGGAATGCAGACTGATGCAACTACTGTGGAAAATAGTATTGAATTTCCTCAAAAAACTAAAAATGGAACTGTCTTCTGACCCAGTAATTCCACTGTTGGGAATATACCCTAAGAATCCCAAGTCACAAATTCAAAAGAACCTACACACCCCTATGTCCACAGCAGCACTATTTACAGTTGCCAAGTGCTGGAAACAGCTTAAGTGCCCATCAGTGAGTGGATCAAAAACTGTGGTACATTTATACAATGGAATATGACACAGCAGAAAGAAAGAAAGTACTTCTCCCTTCATGACAGCATGGATAGAACTGTGCTAAGTAAAATAAGCCAGTCAGTGAAAGACAAATACCGTATGCTCTCACCTGTAAGGGGAACCTAATGACCAAAAATAAACTAATGAGCAAAATAGAACCAGAGACAGGGAAACATGGAAGAGACCGACAGCGACCCTAGGGGAGAAGGGAGGAGGATAATTGTAGAAGGAAAGGGAAGGGACTAGTCAAAGAACATACATGAATAACCCACAGACATGGACAACAATGTGGGGACTGACAGTGGGAGTCAGGGGTGGGCTGGGCAGAAGAGGACAAAGGGGACAACAGTAATAGAATAACAATTTAAAAATTAAAATAAATAAATTTTACTGGGAAAGTGAGTGTACGATTTCCAAACCAGAAAAAATCCTAGCAGCAACATCAATTTCATGTACAGTTTTAGAACAGCATAGATTGAGTTTTACTTTTAAAAATATAAAATCAGTATGGAAAAACTCTAGCCATTATTAATGCAAGGAGAACAGTTTGTGTGTTATCATTGTAACCTGGCAGCCAAGGAGAGTGGACTGAAATGCACATGTGTGAACAACGATGCCTTCACTGGTGGCAATGGTGGCAGTAGATACCAATGAGTGAGTGTGTGTACTGTGTAGCTGTCACATTTGAAATAACTCAGTAAGTAAGGCCACAAATCTGCATCAAATTTTTCGTTAACCTTGAAAATTCCTCTGTGGAAACTATTCAGATGGTTCAGAAGACCACAGCTATGGGCAAATGGTGATCGGCAGCTTCATCACAACAATGTGCCCAATCATGTATCACGTCCCATGCAGAGTCTTTTGGTTAAACTTCAAATTATACAGGTGACTCAGCCCTTCTACAGCCCAGATTTGGCGCCCTGCGGCTTTTGGCTTTTCCCAAGACTAAAATCATCTTTGAAAAGGAAGAGATTTCACACTGTCAATGAGATTCAGGAAAATACAACAGGGGAGCTGATGTCCATTGAGAGAACTGTGTGAGGTCCCAAGGTGCCTCCTTTGAAGGGGACTGAGGTGTCATCGCCCTGCGTACAATGTTGTTGTATCTTGCATCTTTTTCAGTAAATATCTCTATTTTTCACATTGCATGGCTGGATACTTTCTGGACTGACCTTGTAATTTTTGTGTTTTAGATATCCAGTAATTTAAATTTAAAAGGAATGCAAACATATTCAAACAAAACAGATACATATTTAAAATATATTATCACTGTTGATGTGTAGTTATGCTGTTCTATGCTTTTCCTATGGTGTTTCAAACATTTATCGCCCAGGATACATTTGGGTTGTTTTTGTTTGCTTTAGGACATGAAATCTATTAGTACCCATGCTTGCGTTTCCCTCACATAAAAATATACCAAAGGTAGTCTTCTTGGAATAGATTAATATGTGTAGAGTGAATTTTTTCTCTTAAATATGTTTTATGTTTCATGAATTCATATACAATAAACATATGTCCTTTTATAGTTACTTGTTTCCAGTATTTTTTACAATTACTCATAATGCAAAACATTCAAATGTACCTATAATTTTATTTCCATGAGATAGATTCCCCAAACTAGGATACTAGGTCAAAGGTTACATACAATTTTTATTTGAATAATTTTTCCAGATTACTTTTCAAGAAGTATAGTTCTCCACAGACCCCTCCAGCAGTGCATGGAACTCTTGACTCTCTACTTCGAAAGGAACATGACTATGATAGAGTTTACATTGTTACAGAAATGCATTTAATTATTTAAAAGGATCTGCTAATGATATTGGACTGTTTTATATCATTCTAGTTCTGTACTAACAGGACTAGTTAGTACAAGTGAAATCAGCTTTTGACTTGGTATAATTTTTTTCTAAATATTAGAGCTGTTTATAAATGAAATAGAGTGACTTACTAAGAGATCAGTTTACTGTTCCTGGAAGCCATGCTTTAGAAATAGCCTGACTAAAATAATCTTTATATTTGCATAGTAACTTATTATTCACCTAACCCATTCACATCTTTTGATTTCCATTAATCTTTGAATCTTCATTAATCTATCATTCTGTAGATATGCAAGCTCTTTTTAAATTTTATCATTTATTGATGAAAGACAGAGGAACATCAACTTGCTGTTCCACTTATGTATGCATTCATTGGTTGCTTCTTATATCTGCCCTGATGGAGGATCACATCTGCACCTCAGCATATGGGGACGATGCTCTGACCAACTGAGCTACCTGGCTCGGGCTAGATATGCAGGTGTTTGTTTTCTTTTTAAATCTTGTTTTCTGAAAGTTTATATCAGTTTCAAATATCTCATTTTTCCTTCTTTCTCTCTCTCTTCCACCCAGTTTTCTCTTTGGCACTTTGGAAAAGCAGAATATTATGGGGTACACCATTTATACAGAAGTATGTGGTACAGTCATCAATATCCTAATTATTTATCTTCTACAGGTCAGATAATAACTTAATATTTACTTTAAAATCTATAAGTTTATTTCAGACTTATCTATAGATGTAATAAGAATCTCTGATTTAAACTTATTTTCATTAAGCTGGCTAATGTAAATGATGTTGGAACCAAATTCTAATACATCCCTCCCTTTGTCTCCTGCTAACAAAATTTTATATGAAAATTAAAGAAATACTTTTATTTAATAGTTAGATTTTGTTTTGGTAGAGGTTGCAGTTCTTAGAAAGCCAGGAAAATAAAATGTTCTTAGAACAGTAAACACCACAGACCTCAGAGCTTGGTGGTTAAATATCTTGGCAGCAAAGAGAGTAGTAAACCCGCTCAAGGACAGATGACACGATATTTCCCAGATGTCACTGTGTAGTTGTGTCACTGTCCAGCAGCAGCCACTGATTAGAAAAAACTCCTTTCCCCCCTGAAGGAGCATGGCCAGCACCGAAGGCAGTGGGGGAGATGTTGGCAAGGTACGGGAACAGGTGGCAGCAGCAGGTGTGATAGGCGAGAGATGACAAGGGCACAGAGTGTGCTGTTGGCAAGCTGTCGGTAACCAGAGTTCAGGAACTACCGATTGCAGAAATAACGCGGAGATTGAGGCACGGGGACAGAGGAGCAGGGCAGAACAGACTGTCCTAGCGGGATGACAGGTACCCCCTGAACAAACACAAACAGGGAGCGTGATGAGAGTGGAAGTGGTGGCCTGGGGCCCCAAATTGGCTTGGGAGGATCACACCATGACGGCAGGGAAGCCTGCAGTACCCCAGCAGACGTGGGAGTCACCCAGAGCTCAGGCGTCAGAAGGCAGTCCATTCGCTGCAGCCACCGTGGAGACATAAAAACAAAGAGAAAGGAAACACAGTGATATTTTATTTTCCATTTATTGTCGATGCTTTGGTTTCTATCCACTCAAGAAGCAATGATTTTAGAGGAGCATCTGGGCATCCCTGAATGTTCTAAGAACCCAGAGGTCTTAGGTTGGAATCAGAGATTAAACATCTCATTATAGCCCCGATTCTATCTGCTCTATGGCTGTGTTGAGACCACATATCAAGATGGCTAATTATAGATGACTGTAAAATACTTCTCTCATATGGTTCTATTGAGTAAATATTTACAGATGCCAGGTTACTGCATAAAAGTTCTATAAGGCAGGGAGTCACGGAAGACTGCTGCTATGCTGCGTTTGCATACAGCCTCGACACAACGTAACTATACAGTGCGAAGGCATTTTCATGCCAAGTGATAGATCTCCATCAATATTTTATTATGTTTACTTTGAAAATTGTCTCACACATGAAGATATTCCTCTAGGAGGGTAGTATTCGAAAGTGTCAGTCCTGCTCAGGGAAGAACTGAGTTGCAAAGCAGATATTAATTCCAGTAACTTACAATATATTACGCTTTCTCATACACCCAATAATAATTTTAAACATCACAATTTTTAAAACGTCAAGTAGTAGCAATGACAAAATTGGTTTGTTCATTCAGAAAGGATTTCTTAGTGTTTACTTTGTATGAGAGGTTGTTTTAGGTGCCAGAGATGTCATAAACAGCAACTCAAACCAACCATGACCTTTACTGACTTTCACTGAAGGTAAAGGGGGTAAATGATAAATAAATAAACCACTAAAAAGCATTCAACAGAGCAAGCAGGATGAAGACGTCAGGTGGGAAGGCAGGACACTGCTGTTGTCAATGGAGAGGGCAAGGAGACAGTCTGATAATTTGCCATTGGACAGAGACATCAAAAGCGAGAAAGCAAGCTGTGCAGGTATAAAGGAAATGTATTCTGGAAAAAAAAAATGTGCTTGGTGCCATTAGCGAAGAACCTCTTTGCCAGTATGATTGAAACAGAGCAAGACAGAACCAGAGTGGTATGAGAAGCATGTCAAAGGGCGGGGGGTGCTTATCATGTTCAACCTTATATATGATGGTAAAGATTGCGAAAATATTCTGCAAGATAAGGGAAACTGTTGAAGGGCTCTAAGCAAAGTTGTATGGTCTGAATTAATTTTCCAAAAGATTACTCTGGCTGTGGGGTAGATAATGAACAGTAAGGAACAATGGTCAAAGCCGGAAGCTCTGTTTGGAGGCCAGAGATGGTGCAGTTTGGACTCATGTATTTGGAAAGAACTGAAGTAGTTGGTTGCTAGATACATGTTGAAGATAGGGCAACAGGATAGAACGTGCAGAGTGCAAGGGAAACAGAGGATGCCGGAAAAGACATTGAGATTTTTTTAACTAAACCACTTAGTAGAGTCGATATGTCATTCACAGAGATAAGGAAGACCATGGGAAGAGTAGATTTGGGGGAGAAAATAAGGAGTTGTGTTTTGGCTATCAATTAGATAACTATGAGAAGATGCTGAATTTGTATTAATTATAAAAGCCTGGAGTTAGGGAGAAGTCAGCTAGAGATGTAAGTTCAAAGGTCATGGGCATATAGATGAAATTTTAGGCCCTGTTACCAGCTGAGGTCACCCAGGAAATTACTGCAGGTGGAAAAGAGGTCTAAAGACCTCTCAGTTGAGCTATGGGTAAAATGAAAGCAAAGGACCTCTGAAACATTCAGTTAGTGGGTCAAGAAAAACAGAGAGAAGTGTCCAGAAAAAGAGAAGAAATTATTTAAAAAGGAAAAATAATCAATAAAGTTGATAGTTAAATCAGATGAGATCTAAGAACTGACCATTACATTTGAGAGCCTGACCCTCACAAGTGACCTGGGCAAATAATATTTTTGTGAATGGTGAGAAAGAAATCTTGACTACAGTGAGGTCAAGAGAGAGTGAGAAAAGAGGATTTGGAAATTCTTTTACTCATTTTTGAATTTTGTTGTTTAGGGATCAGAGAAATGGGGAGGTACCTAAAAGGGAATGTGGGAATGAGAAAAAAATTTTTCTTAAGAGATATTTTAAGATGAGAGTATGTTTGTATGAAGATAGGAATGACCAAGTAAAAGGAAAACCTGGATGTAAAAGAAGGGGAAAGGTGCCGGATGGGATGGATTCAGTGCTCTAGTGAAGGACAGGATTTCCCAACTTTGGCATTGACACACTGAGCCAGGCAGTAGTTCATTGTGGAGGCTCCCTTGTATATTGTAAAAGGTTTAGCAGCATACCTGGTCTCTACCCATTAGATGCCAGAAGCACCCCTTCCCCAAAGTTGAGTTGTGATGATCAAAAATGTCTCTAGAATCTGGGGGGCAAAATGACTGAACTATTGGTACAGGGCTTGGTCTTAGGTAAGAGTACAGGCAGTTCATCTCCAGCAGCAGGAGGAAAGGCAGAGTAAATGGTCATGGATTCAGATTATGCTGAAGATGTGATAATGCAAATATGAGGATTACTTCTGGTTAATTTGGTTTCACCTGAGAATGTGAGAGGCAAAGTAGACCCTGGAAATTGGAGAAGAGAGACTCAGCATCTGAGAAGAATAGGAAAGTGAATAGTTTAGAAAAATGTAGTTGGATTGCCAGAGAGTGCCAAAGCTAGTGGTAATGAATTTAAGGTAAAATCAGCATGATTAAGGCAAGATGACTATGGTTGTGAGTGGAGAACAAGGAACTGAGAGGCAAGGGTACTGAATGATACATAATATGGATATGGAAATCTTTAAGAGATAAAACAGAAATAATAAATTATAGATAGATAGATATAGATATAGGTATGGGAGAGAGAGAAGATAACATCTTCAAGAAATAAAGTCTGGGCATCTGAAGGTATCTCCAATAAGGAGTAATAAGTGGTATAATCTGATGACATGAACTTCAAAACTGGGATTTTAGGAAGAAGTGGAGGGTAATAGTCTAGAAGAACACTTATCTTCAATTCTGGCCCAATAGCACAATGGATGTAGATCAGGGAAAGTGAAACACATGGAGAAAGGGCTTAAATTAGTTGCCCAGAGTATTATCTTGTCATATTGCAGCAGAAAGAAAGAAGTAGCTCCTACCCTTTGCAACAGCTTGGATGGATCTGGAGAACATTATGCTAAGTGAAATAAGCCAGACAGTAAAAGACAAATACCATATGATCTCACCTATAAGTGGAACCTAATCAAAAAAACAAAGCAAGCAAAATATAATCAGAGACCCTGAAATTGAGAACAAACTGACAGTAACCACAGGAGAGGTGGGAGGGGATGATGGGGGGGGAGGAGGAAAGATTGTCACAGAACAGGTATAAAGGACACATGGGCAAAGAAAGCCACAGAAGGATAGGATAGAGGGTGGGAGGTGGGGATGGCTGGGGTGGTGGGGGAGTGATGAGGGGGAAATGAGGACAACTGTACCTAAACAATAAAAAATGTATAAATTTTTGAAAAAAGAAAGTAAATGTGTGAGGTGATGGATGTGTTAATGCGCTCACTAGAGGGAATACTTTCACAACATATACATATATCAAATCATCACACTGTACACTTTAAATATATGTATTATAGACTTATTTATCAATTATACCTCAATAAAGCTGAAAAAAGTAAAAAAAAAAACCAAGCTATTTATGATGACTACTAATAGAGAGATACCTCTAACAAGGGTCGTATTTTGAAAATTGTAAATATAGTTTTCTCCTTCATCTTTTTCAGTATAAGAACTTTATCAAGCTGAACCAAAATAAACAATTATTTGGGAAAGGAAAATTATAATAAGGATTTATTGTAAAACGTGAAGAGAAAGAATGAAATAATATTTTACTTCTGACAAGCAAGATAAAATTGGGCAGCAAGACTAGTTAAGAATAGCTTTGCAAACCATTCTACTGTCTTGATGGACCAGGTTTCTCAATCTCGACAATGTCTCTTTCTCAGGGGGCCCATCCCGTGCATTGTAAGGAGTCTAACAGCATACCTGGCTTCTACCTAGCAGCACCCTTCCTCAAGTGTAACATCAAAAATATCCCCAGAAAACACCCTTAGGTGAGAACACCTGTGACAGAATAGTTGTTAAATTCGTTTTGGTTCCATTTATACATCCCTTAATACATCAAGTCAGGTCTGAAGGACTTACATGATAAAATTGTCCATGAGATGAAGAAAATACTCCTTTTACCTGGAGTAATTAAGCCACAGAAACAGGGTATAACCCAAATAGAGGGGAAAATGTATAATTAGGCAAAAGACTCCCTCACTTTCTTATACAGTAAAAAAATGTGTTTCCACTTTTAGTTCAATTACCATCCTCTAGAAAAATACTTTAATCATTTATTTAATTGCTATTCCATTTAATAGCACTTCAGCTATTTGAAGACAGTTATCATGTCCCTTCCAAGTTCTTCCCCTTTTCGAGTTAATCATTCCAAATCCCATCATCCAACTTCATATGCTGGTAGATTTTTCTTGTGAATCATTTTCATGGGGGCCCTGGAGGAAAAAAATCAAAAGTGTGCTCGCTTCTGAGTGGCTGTAATGGAGAGTGTTCACCCTCAGGGCTGCTTTAGGTACTCAACAGACATGTCTCCTAAGACACCGACAAGAGCCACAATTCTGCTTCTTCCATGAATGCATAATTATCTTAAATATATACCATTGGCCTTCTGCCAAAAGCAGGGGCACTCCCTTTGGTGTGGATTTTGGCAGTGGCAAGCCAGAATCCTCTGTAATGATACTTCTTTAAGAAGCATGTGAGAGCCCGGGAACTGCGTGGGAGTGGGGACGCCAGTCTCCAGTGTAAACTCCAATACTGCCCGTGTGACCCTTCCTTGGTGACTTTTATAACTAGTGTTTACTCTTTTTAAACAATCATCGTATCTTTTCACCTTTATTCTTAAGCCATTACATGATAACTAATACCTGGAAGGAAGGAGAACTAAGTATTGAAAGAATTCCAGTAGTACTTATAAGAAATATCCAAAAGAGAAAAAGAATGAGGAGAATATGCTAGAAAAGAAGATAATAGCCTGGAGAAGGGGTGGTGGTATGGATAGAGGAGGAGCAAGACCAGAAAAGTAACCAGAAAGTATAGAATATGAATATGCTTTCTCCTTTTGGGGAGGCACTCACAGCTCCTGGTCAGCTATACCAACCAGCAGGAAGGAGTGCAGAGGGACCCGAGGAGGGAAACTGAACACCTAAGAAAGGAAAAAAGCAAGGAAAGTGACACCACAAAGAGAGGAAGTGTGGGTGTTAAGAGGTATTCCAAGCATTGGTGTGTCCCAGCTGAAGGAATGGAAAGTGAGCAGAAGGAAAAGAAATCTGAATTTAAAATAGAGATGGGTCATCAGAACAAAATTTAAAGAAGGCAGCAAGCCATGAGAGCTTTGTTAAAACATACCTAAGAATAGACAGCTTAGCCTCTGTCAAAGAATTACAAATTTGGTCCCAGAGATATATTTATATATTATATATTGTGTATCATATAATTATAAATATCATATATTATATAAAAATAATTTCTAGGAGAGTTAAACAGGTTATACAGTCAGAATAGGAATATGGTTAGAATTCTATGAACCACTCTTGTTAGTGAACTGCAAAGGTTGACTCATTTGACCAGCAGTTAAAGTTGAGTGATTTGCCAAACTCTCCTCATATGTTGCTATGGTAAGAAAAAGGGTTTTCTTTAGCAATTCTATTTCAAGAAGGAATATATGTAATTTAAATTTTGAACAGAAAAGCCATTTTCAAGGAAAGTGGGGACTTGGGTTTGGTTTTACGATATGTTTGCACCCATGTTTTGAAACAATGAATTGCTGAGTTCTGTTAACACCAGAGGAGCTACAGGGGACCAGGCCTGATTTCTCAGCCTCCTCTGTTACTGCAGGCTACATTTGACCTAGAAAAAAACAGCATGGGGTAAATTTAAAATGTATTGAAATAAAGATCATTTATTTTAAAGTTATTGTATTGTGTTTTTAGACTGACTGACTGAAGTAGGCTATCAGCCCAGCTGACAGACCCCAAAACAGCTATTTCATTCGTTTGCCATGAAGGCCTGATATTCTCTCTATTGGAGACTTTTGGGAGACAGGGACAAGGTGAGGGAGGCTGCTTTATATTTTCCAAGGAAGTTTTTCTAAATGTTTAAACCTCAGAAAAGGAGAAATAAGTGTTTGTACATGCTGTTTAAGACATTGTTAATTTTAAGACTAAAAATATACTCATAGACCATTCCCATGGTTTCCATGAAGATTAAATTTTAAAAAATGTATGTGAATGCTGTTGTAAATATAAAATACTAAAGAAATTTGAAATCTATTATTCATATGTCTCCTAAAATGAAAGCCATTGTAAATATGCATTACAGATAGTTTCACTAAGGGAAAATATTAAATAATGAAATACAACTAAAGAAAGATTATTTAGTATTTGCATAGTTAGAGAAAATGAAGTTTGGATAATAATACAAATATTATTATTATTTATTTAAATAATAAATAAATAATTTAAATATTATTATTTAATATTTGTATATTAAAAACCAAGGAATGTTGACCAAAGTTTAAAGGGACCCTCTCATCTCAGAAACTTACTAGATTTGCTCATGAGCAAAGATTTGCATAGAAAATTTTCAAGATTTAATGAAATAATGAATGAAGAAGCTAACCATCAATGATCATTATCATTTCTAAATGAAACAGACAGGTGACTCCTGATGTATGTTCATAATACCACCTATGAAGAATTTGGATCAAGTCTCTAGTGCTCTAACTGCCAGTTTACAAGCAGTAAAGGTGACAGAGCAGTGTGGTTTAATGGTACTGCAATCATAAAAATCTAAAATGTTGGAAACTTTGTAGAACAAACCTTTCAGTTTTTTTCATGAAATAAATTGCAGGAAAAAATAAAGGATTTGTAGATTTAAGGTTTAAGAGACATATATAAATCAGTTGTAATTTAGATCTTAATTCAAACAGACTGTAATATTAGTATTAAAAACAATCGAGGAAATTTAAACATTGATTTGATATTTGATGATGTGAAGAAGCTATCCTTAATTTCTGAAATGTGATAATGCTCTTTTTTTGTTTTAAAAGGATCCCTTATCTTTTATTATTACCTACTGAAATATTTATGAATAAAATTATTTGCTCTCTGGATTTTGCTTCAAAATAATCTATTAATGCAGAGGTAATCATTGTTGAAGCTGGGTGATGGTTACACATGGGTTCATTATTCTATCCTTTCTACATTTGTATGTTTGAAACTTCCCATAATGAAAAGCACCCAGAACTTAATCACTGCCACCACCTCTACCCCCACTAGGTCAGGAAGAGGGCTGCAATCGCCTCTCACCTGAATCATTTCAATGCCTCGTAATCCATCCCGCTGATCCCACTCTTGCCTTCTCTGCAGTCTATCCTCAGCACAGCTGCTAGAGTAATTAGTTTAAAACTTAACTCAGCTCGAGTTACTGAAGGTGAAAAAGGGTTTTAGCGAAGTATTAGAAGGTTATTAAAATAATGCAGGCTTGAGATCATCATGGCTTGGACCAGGAAGGTTGATAGTGGCAAAAATAATATGTGTGTCATACTCTGATGCATTTTGATGTGGAGCCGATAGGATCTACTGATAAACTGCATGTAGAATGGGAGAAAATAAAGGAATCAGGGATTACTTCAAGTTTTTTAGCCTGAGAAATTGTGAGAGTAGAGTTGCATGCATTTACAAAGAAAAATCATATTTTCCAAAGCCAACAATGATGTAGTAGAAAGAGAAGCATTGTTTAACATATCTGTGAATTTCTTTTTTATCTGTATTAAAAGAGAACTGGAGATTCAAATCTGCCTGCAATTTGTGGAGCTAGCACAAACCCTGTAGCCTCTAAAACACTCCAATTCAGTGTGAGAAATTGAGATAATTTGAGGTAGCATTAACATTACACACTCCCAAAAAGTATCTCAGGGTTCTCTGAACTGATGTTCTACACAACTGGTAAATATTTCAGTTCGCATGCCTGTTTCTACTTCTTGAACATGGGAATGGTAATTGAATCAATCCCTCAGACTCTTAGAGGCATCATATTCCTACAATTTTCAATATTCATTTTCTATGCTCAGCACAAAACAAGCATGCTTTAAATGTTTGTCGAATTAATTACAGGCTCCTAATCCTGTCATGGGTTAGAAATATTCATTATAACAGTGTCAAGACCAATATTGGACTACCTATTATTGAATCTTAGGCACCAGTATTCTTAGGAAAAAATGGGTACAATATTTACTATGTAGTTTAAAACCTCACTGCATTTGGTATTTTAAATCAACACTAGTGGTACATTCTTTATATTTTTGGCTACAGGTATTACTGACAAGCAGCCTTAAAAATAATTTAAGAGAAAACATAAAGATTAGGTGTTTTAGCTGCCTCTGAATATTTTTCTAGGATTAATTGCAGTTTCACTCACATTAAATGTCAAATAGGCTAATGCATATTGTATGTAATTTATTAAGCATATTGGGCAACAAAATAATTTACTATAGCTCAACACTTTCAAAATAGTAATGACCTTGTTTAACAAGAATAGTATTTTATTATGTTAAATGCAAATTTAAAAATAATACTGTGTTCTCTAACTTAATGAAGGGTGGCTGTCAAAAACTTCAGCAAAATCTTGATGATATATTAAAATTTTTCTTATGAAAGATAATAGAAGACATAGACACCCAAAATTCTTTCTATGCAACATCTAAAAGATCTTATTTAATGCAATAAACCAGAAAAACGAATAAAAGGTATATATCTTAATAAGGAAGAAACAAAATTACCATTATTCAAAAATGATGTGATCATTGATGTAAAAACTATCCAAGAAGATCTCTTGATAAACTATCAGAATTTTCATTCAAGTAGACAGACACAAGATCAGTCTTCAAAAATCTGTGGCTTTCTTTTACACTAACAATCAACAGAAATGGCAAGAGAATAAAAGGTTCCATTCACAATGTCAATAATCACAGCATGACTGTGAATGAACCTGGCAAGAACAGCCTGTTAGAAAAGTACATTAACCAGCAGATATATATGGCAAAAATTTCAGAGATACGTGTACGCATTGATGAGAAGACTCGGTATGCCATTTCTCCACAATTGAATATGTGAATTCAGTGCAATTTTCACTTTTGATAGAACTTTTCAGTAACAATAACAAGTTAATTCTAAAATTAATATAAAATATAAATAAAATTTTACTTCCTGTATTTTCCTCCAGGTTTTTTATGGTATAACAATTGATATTTAAGTCTTACACATTTTGAGTTTATTCTAGTATATGGTGTAAGTTGGTTTCTTTCTTTCTTTTTCTCTTTCTTTCTTTCTTTTTTGCATGTACCAGTCCAGTCCTTCCAACACCATTGATTGAAGATATTGTCTTTATCCCATTGTATGTTCTTGTCTCCTTTGTCAAATATTAACTGACCATAATGATGTGGGTTTATTTCTGGGCTCTCTATTCTGTCCCATTGATTTGTGTGTCTCCTGTTATGGCAGTAACAAGTAGTGGTGATATGAAGAAAAGAAAATCCTGGTGCACTGTTCGTGGGAATACAGACTGGTGCAGCCACGGTGGAAACAGTATGAATTTCCTCAAAAAATTAAAACTGGAACTGCCTTTTGATCCAGCAATTCCACCGCTAGGAATATCCCCGAAGAACGCTGAGTTACCAACTCAAAAGAATAGATGCACCCCTATGTTCATAGCAGCACTATTTACAATAGCCAAGCTTTGGAAACAGCCTGAGGGCCCATCAGTAGATGAGTATACACAATGGAACACTATGCAGCAAAAAGAAAGAATTCCTACCTTTTGTGACAGTATGGATGGAACTGGAGACTATTGTGCTAATTGAAATAAACCAGCCAGTCAAAGACAAATACCATATAATCTCACTTATAAGAGAAATCTCATGAATAAAATAAACTAACAAGCAAAATAGAACCAGAGGCATAGAATCATGGAATAGACTGGCAGCTGTAAGAGGGGAGGGAGGACCTGGGGACTGATTGATAAGTGAAGAGATTGGCCAAAGAACATATATGAAGGGCCCATAGACATGGACAATGGCATTGGGACTGACCATGGAAGTGGAGGGTGGGCTGGGTGGAGGGGGGCAAAAGGGGAAAATTGGGACAACTGTAATAGCATAATCAATAAAATATTTTGAAATAAAAGAAATAAAAATAAAAATGAGCAAAATACCAAAGATAATTTTAACAAAAATGAAGGGAAAAAAGTGGTATGTCAGTTAGCAAAATGTGTTAATTTTTAAAATGTGGTGTTAAACAAGAATATGATAAAATAATAATAATAATAATAAATTAATAGTAAAGTACCCAGAAGTAACTCTGTAAACATAAGGAAATTTACATTATTACAAAAGTAACATCTTAAATGAATAGGAAGATATAAACTACTTATATAATGTTAGAGATATTTCTTATCCATTTGGGAAAAAGAATGAAGTGATATTTGTACCTCACACATGCAAATCCTCAGAAAATCTGAAAAATTAATAATTGTAACAATCAAACTATACAAGAATTAAATATGAGGTAAAGCTAAATATATAAGATACATATTTGTTTTGAAGGTAAGGGTAGTTTTCTTAAGCAAGATACCAAAATTAAAGTTATAAGGAAAAGAATGGATAAATTGACATATAAAATTTAAAAATTCCTTCTAACAGAGATATCAGAAACAAAGTTAAAATTAAAAGACAGACTGGAGCCCTGACCAGTGTGGCTCAGTTGGTAGGGTGCCCCCGCAAAGCAAAAGGTCATCTATTGGATTCCTGGTCAGGGCACATACCTGGGCTGCGGGTTTGACGTTTCTCTTTCACACTGATGTTTCTTTCCCTTTCTTTCTCCCTCCCTTCTCCTGTCTCTAAAAATACATAAATAAAATCCTAAAAAAAAGACAAACTGGAACACATTTGCATGACTATAACTAATAAGCACTTAATATGAAAAAGCAAATGATGCAATAGAAAAGTGGGCAAAAATATGAATAAGAAATTCAAAACATAGGAAATACAAATACCCAATAAATGTATGGAAAGATGATGTACCTGAATAGTACTAATAACTCAGCAAATACAATTTCAAACATAGGATAGCATAGACATTACAAAAATATAAAGTTTGATACTTCATGCTGTCCAGGGGGTGGGGAGCCTATTATTCTCCAATTGTTGCTAATTGAGCAGGCATTGGTGTAGACACTTGATGAGCTCTCCGGCAGTACATACTAAAGCATTTAACGCCTTTCTATCATCTCAGCAATTCTGTTTACAGTATCCACCGAAGAGGAATGCTTGATCCTGTGTTGGTGGATAAACACAGACATCTCTCTTCTAAAAAGGAAAAGATAGAGACCAATTGTACTTCTAAGCCTTAAGAAGGCTGTACACACTAATACAGCCTCATAAAGTCTATTAAAACTTTAGGAAATAGACACATGCTGCTAGTGTTCAAAGTGACATTAAATAATCAAAATTAATATAGACTTAATTAGGTATCCAAGAAGTCACTGAAAAGATCACAGTATACTTGAAGTATAAGAATATATAACCCCAGTATCAGAAAGGTTTTATTAAAAAAGAAGTTTGAAACATAGCAGAAATTTTTCTGGGGGGAAACAAAATTCTGACAAAGTCATATAACAAACATTCCATGAATGATAAGGATCAAGGCTGAATTTTTCTATTTTTAAGGGAAATAAGTTGAAAAAGTGACCTCTAGTGGACTCTTAGCTTCATGTATACAACTGGCTTTTACTTTGTAAAATAGAAATAAAAGTTTTTATGATGAATATAATTTTCTGAGGATCTAGAATCTGGATAATACATTTAGTAATAATGTGTTATTTTAACTGTTTTCAAAATTTAACAATCATTATTCCAAAAGGAGTTCACGTATCCTCCTGATATAATCTGATACATTTAAAATAACATAAATTGCCCTGAATGCTGTGATTCAGTGGGTTGGGTGTTCTTCCTGCAAATTGAAAGGTCACCTATTGGATCCCTCATCAGGGCACATGCCTGGGTTGCAGGCCAGGTCCCTGGTTGGGGGCGTGCGAGAGGCAGCCAATCAATGTATCTCTTGCACATTGATGTTTCTCTCCCTCTTTCTCTCTTCCTTCCCCTCTCTCTAGAGATAACGTAAAATCTTTTTTAAAAGAAAAGGAAAAAGGAATGAGTGGTATGATCTCATCAGCACGTGCATCTGTGGGCCCGATGTTTCACTTCTCCCTCCCACACTGCTGGCCAATGACACACCTCTGCAACACTGACCGCCCAGCACGTGTTGGCTTCTCACATTCTAAAACAAGGCTAATCCTCCTCAGGCGCCTGGAGCCTCTGCTGAGCAAGTGCCACAAACCAGTACCAGTTGTTTCCTGACTTCAGGATCCTGAAGGAAATTTGTTAAAAAGCACATGTTGAAAACAAGATGTTGCTCTATAGTAGTGTGATTGAATAGTGAAGAAGTCCTCACTGAGTTAAAGATTTCTCTTCAAAAAGCACCATAAAATACATCTGTATAAAGGACAGATAACCATTTTTCCCAAAAAAAGTGAAAAAATTAAAATGGAATTTATTGAATGAAAAGTAAATGTATTCAGAAACTATATATCCAAGTAAACAGAAATTTTGTATCAGTTCCAAGTGCATATGGAGATTCCCTGAGTGACCATTTTACTCTTTCTAACCCAGAAAAATTGTCATATCAGTAATCATTTGGAGCTTTGTAAAGATTTTTAGGCGCCAAAATTTTTAGGTCTTCCTCCACTAATATAACTCAGTGGAGCTATTGAGGCTTCAGTAACTGTTGGAAAGCTCCTCCAATTTAACCCACACCCAACCAGAAAACTATTAAAATGGAGTGGGGTGTATAAGCTTGTTATTACTTTCATCTACTTTTCATATATACTTCAACAATTTGGGCTGAGACTGAACAAGGATTGAATTTTACCTTCTGATCTGCATTTTGCTTTTTTCTTTTTACTTCACTCTCTTTGAATGAAAACTACAGAACCATGAGCTTTTCATCTTTATTGGTTTAAACGCTTAGCACTTAGGTAATTTAGAGGGGGGAAGAAAGACCTGAATGGCTATTTAAAGAGATAGGATAATTCTTTTCCAGTATCAAACATAGATACTTGAAAACGATCTACAAAAAATCATTCTTAGGACCTAATATGATCATATTGTAATAATATTTGTGCTTGTATTATTTTTTTAATACAGACTTTGTAGTGACCACTTGAAATCCGTCTACCAGCACATGCATGTAGGTGCTTAGAAGGCATCTTCCGTCCTGAAGTAGCCAGCTTATCAGGACCTCCCAAGCTGCTCACTCCCAGCAGGAGTGAGCAAACAGGTCTGGCCGGTGTGCCCTAAAGGCCAGCATTCCTGGGCTCCAGCAGACCACCGGGAAGGGAGCTCTCTGGAGTGGTGCGCTTTCAAAGGATTCTGGTGGGGGGGGGGGAGGATTTTTACCCAAGATGGTTAGAAGAGATAAATATTCACCTCTGAGAAGTCAAGGAGTCCAGGTTCAGACTCCAACTTTAAATGTCTTAGTTTCCTATCTACAGTTCTCAGGAAAAGGAACACTCATGTCTTTTCACAGTTTCCCAACAACATCCTCCTCTCCATAGAGAAAGAGTACAGGAGATGTCTCGCTTCCTTCACAAATGGAGCAGAGGGTTTATAGCCCTAAAGCTGAGAAAACACAAGAAAATAGAAAATTCACAAAGACCTATAAAGGGAGATTATGAAAATAATAATTTTTATGTATCTAGTGCCTACCATGTGACTTGGACTTCCATTCTTTATCTCCAGTCTTTACCACAGTCCCATATGGTTTCTGATATTACAGTTTACAGCGGGGGAGTGGGGGAATTAAGGTTCAGAAAAGCTGGTGGCTTGCCAACAGTGCACACTGTAACAGGACACCACGCAGTGTAACACCCAGGTCTTTCTGACTCCAATACCTGTGCCACTCCACCTTCCAACACAGGCTAGAAAAGCAAGGAAGGACAGTGGTCATTCCTTAAGTTTTCAGTAATCTCTATATCTGAATGATCATTCCTCTTAGCTGCCTAGCCAATAAATCTCAACTCTGACTTAGCAAGATAAACAAAAAAGAAATTGATAACAAAATAAAACATAAACTTATGACTTTTCTTGGGCCACCTGGAAACCAAATACATCCACTCAAGTACACAGAAGTATTAAAGATATCAGCTATAATCCCTAAAAGAAGCTTCTAACTCTAAGATTAGAGATAGAAAGTATTTAGGTAGTTTATGTCACCTGGCAATTAACATACTTATTAGAGTATAGCAGAAAAAGGACAAAGAATTATTATGATTTGAGATATTGAAAAAGAAACATAGAATTTAAATTTCTGAGGCACTTGTTTGACTCTTAGAACACAAGAAGATTCTAGGCTGCTTTCCAAATAGATGTTCAGTTAAATATAAATGTTTATTATCATATGCGTGTACAATAGCATCGAGGGTTAATAAAACATTTTATACCTAAGCAGATGAAAGATCATCAGAAAGAGCCACTGTCAATTTTGTCTATGTTTCCAGAACATATTTCCATCTTAACACAGTCTGAACTATAAGTATCAGCAGTATTTCCAACTTATTTCATTATAGTACAACTTCTTTCTACCATGAGCTATGAAAAATGCCTAGAATTTAACAGGTACAACTTCAGAAATTTCTTCTCATTTATTATGACAAAGACTTTTAACTTTCTTTACTCTGCTTTTCCAGAATGTATATCAAATGAATGTGCATTTGGATAATAATTTTTTAAAAAACGCAGTTAAAACAAAGTTACCTTAAAAAGTCCCCACTCCATGGGTCTACACTTAAGACACCTTCTTTAACTGAACTGGAATACTTTAATTATAGATTACCAAAGTAGCCATCATATCATCATGCATGTCATTAAGTACTGTTCTACCACAATGCAGGAAAAAGTGCTACCTTGAAGAAAATAATAATAGTAATCAGTTGACAGATGTATCTGTTCAAGGAAGAGATATATTAAATTATGCTGAATTTAAGTCATAGATAAATCTGAGGCCTTTTCCAAACCTCTGGAAACTGCTTCCCTAATGAAGTGTCATGACCTTTAATCTGTCCTTGTCATATCCAACTGTTGTTTCAGGCATGCAGTACCAATTTTCCATATTTTCTTGCTAAATCTACCTATGTAATAGAGAATTTAAAAGATATATAATAAGCTGGTGACACTGATAATCAAAGTGATGTGAGGCAGTCCTATAATTTGATAGACGAAACAGCATTTCACATTATTAACTAAAATCTTTATCTCTGAAACTAGGTGGATCTGGTTACTAAATTATTTTTACAGAAAGAGCAATAGAGGAGAAACAGTTATACATTCTAAGAAGACAGAGAGCAAGCAGTTTTATATTTAGGACTTAGAACATTATTTTTCTGTTTTCTTTCATTTCAAAGATAATAGGTAAAATGGGCAACAAATGCCACATAATCCACCTAAGAATCCATTATTACTAAGGAGAATACCCAAAAAAGAGTTTCTGGGAAGAAAAAAATGTGACTCTACATGTCTTCTCTGCTCTCCTCAGCTGTCAGAAGCAACTTTCTTAGACATTATTCATAATAAATATAGTCTTGGAAATTAACCATTTTTCTCTTTCTTCTTTCTTCTCCTTTTTGTCTATTGTGTGGGGGGTGGGAGAAGTAAGAGAAATTATTACAAATACTATAATTAGCAGTCAAGATGGGGGAGTAGGTTAACATGGCTCACCGCCTCACACAACTACAGGAAAAATTACAACTAAACTATGAAACAATTATCACTAAGAATCATCAGAAAGTTGACCTGTATGGAAGTCTCGCAAGCAAGGAATTAAAAAATCAAACTCATTCAGATGGGAGGAGAGGCAGAGACCCAGAGATGTGGAATGGGAAGTCCCACACCCATGTGCAGTAGACAAAAACTGGGAGGGATACTTTGGGAGCGAGGGATCCCAGCCCCACACCAGATCACCCAACCCAGGGTTCTAATGCCAGGAAGATAAGTCCCCATAAGTCCTGGCTATAAAAATCAGTGGGGATTGGGGCAGCAGAAGAAACTTCTAGATCTAAGGTGTCTCCTATTAAAGGGCCCTCAAAAGATTTAGGATTTACACAGACTCACTCCCTCTGGGCTTAGCAGTGGGACAGCAGCTGGAAGGGCACCAGTGGCGTAGGGGGAGAAACTGAAGTGCCTGGCATCAGAGTGAGTGCTGAGGGAAGTATCCTCCTGGACAAAATTCCAGAGGCCAGGCAGTGGCGTTGTCCCCTTTTTGAGTGCCCCCCCCACACACACACACAGAGACACAGAGTATTGACAGCATATCAGAGAGTCCATCAACCTGGTTCACATGGGTTGTCCCACCCTGGTGATTATTTAAGGCTCTACCTCATCCAATTTACTGGTGCACTTTTCTATAATAGGCCATACTACTAAGACAGGGAGTCAAAATAACTCTACCTTATACATAGAAATAAACACAGGGAGCCTGCCAAAATGAAGAGACAAAGAAATATGGCCCAGATGAAAGAACAGATCAAAACTCCAGAAAAAAGAACTAAACAACATGAAGATAAGCAAACTAACATGCAGAGTTCAAAACACTGGTTATTAGGATGCTCAAGGAACTTAATGAGTACTTCAACAGCATAAAAAAGACCCAGATAGAAATGAAGTTTACACTAAGTGAAATAAAAGTTTACAGGGAACCAACAGTGGAGTGGATGAAGCTGAGAATCAAGTCAATGATTTGGAACATAAGGAAGAAAAAACATTCAATAGGAACAGCAAGAAGAAAAAGGAATCCAAAAACAAAAACAAAGGAAGACTAAGAAGCCTCTGGGACAACTTCAAACATACCAACATTTGAATCACAGGGGTGCCAGAAGAAGAGGAAAAGCAAGAAATTGAAAACTCATTTGAAAAAATAATGAAGTAAAAATCCCCCAATTTAGTGAAGGAAACAGACACATAAATCCAGGAAGCACAGAGTCCCAAACAAGTTAGACCCAAAGAGGACCACACCAAGACATATCATAATTAAAATGTCAAAGTTTAAAAAGAAAGAGAGATTCTTAAAAGCAGCAAGAGAAAAGCAGAGAGTTACCTACAAAGAAGTTCCCATAAGGCTCTCAGCTGATTTCTCAGAAGAAACTTTGCAAGCAAGAAGGGACTGGCAAGAAGTACTCAAAGTCATGAAAAGCAAGGACCTACAACCTAGATTATTCTATCCAGCAAAGCTATCATTTAGAATGAAAGGGCAGATAAAGTTCTTCCCAGACAAGGAAAAGATAAAGGACTTCAATATCACCAAGCCATTATTATAAGAAATGTTAAAGGGACATATTTAAGAAGAAGATTAAAACTATGAATCTAAAAAACAAACTAAGGCCCTGGCTGGTGTAGCTCAGTGGACTGAGCAGAGGCCTGTGAACCAAAGGATCATGGTTCGATTCCCAGTCAGGGCACATGCCTGGGTTGCAGGCCAGTTCCCAGCAAGGGACACACAAAAGGCAACCATACATTGATATTTCTCTCCCTCTCTCCCTCTCTCCTTCCCTTCCCCTCTAAAGATAAATAAATAAATAAATAAGCAAACAAACAAAACAGGAACAGAATCATAGACATGGAAATCATTTGGAGGGTTATCAGTTGGGAAGAGGAATGAGGAGAATGCAGAACTGCAGGGATTAGGTAGTACAAATTTGTAAGCCCAGAACAGCCAGAGGGGTGTTATGAACAGTATAGGAAATGGAGAAGCCAAAGAACTTATGTGCATGACCAAGGACATGAACTAAGGGGAGAGGGGCTTGCTCGGTGGAAGGGGGAGACATTGTGACTAGAATAGCATAAACAATAACATGTGTTTAAAATATTATAATTAGCATCTTTAGTTCCCTTTCTCTGGACAAAAACATCGAATAGAAGTTTGATATTAATTTTTACTATGTCCTCTGTTTTATTAATGCTCATATATAAGCAGATTCTCACAACTAATTATTTAAAAGTTGAGTGATTACAGCAAACTACCTACCTATAGTATATCATAACACCTACTAAGTTAGTGTACTTCTTTCTTTTAAACATACATATGAACATTTTCACACTAAGCCCATTCTATTTGAAAGAGAAGGACTTTTGGTAATACTTCTTTTTAACACTATACAAAATAAAATTGTATCCAACAATTTGAGTCAAAACAACTTGATAACTTAAGCTCCCTGAATTACATCACCTGAAATAGGACCCTTTCAGAGGCCATACACATAGTAGGGTTAACTAATTAAGGACTGTGACATTCTTGGGACATACCAAGGGCTATTAAAAGGGAAGTATCTTTAAGCTCTCCTTTCCCTCCCTGCCCTTTAGTGAGAAACACTTACAGAATTACCAAGTAGTGAATATCATCCTTCATGTTTATTAAAGGTCAACAACAGTAAATCAGTTAATAGCAACTTCCTAAAAGTTTAGAACAGGAAACAATAAAGGATGCTATATACAAATAGAAGCTGCAAGGATAACTTAGAAGGATAGAATGTAATTGCTGAAGTTAAAATTAGCCAGGTGACCTTACTCTGATGGAAAAAAAAAATCCCTGGGATCCTGGCAACCAAATAAATAGATAGGAACTTCCTTCCCATTAATAAACTTCTTTTAGTTCTATGATGAAATGTTATTCCAAAGAGATACACCTATAAACTCACCAACAATACATCCTAAATCTAGTTTAGGCATTCACCTAATTAATTAAAAGATCCTGAGCATGTATTTTAGATATATAATCTGATCACATTAGAATTGAAAACATCTTAAATCTTGTAGTTGAACCTAATGTTTTCAGATGAGAAAACAGGCCCAGAGCTGTGACTCATCCAGGATCAGTCACCTATATTTACATTGGGTATTTACTATACTACTGACCTTCTGAGAGTGGTAAGTATTTTTTATATTTACTTGTAAACTTGTAAATTTTTGTCACTTTAGTTAAATGTCTTTGAGGAAAATTACATTTAACTTTATCACTCAGCATATAGCAAGAATATGTGTACTGTATATGAATAGTTCCTAAATAAAAATAAAGAATATTTATCTTAAAAGTCAAAAATGAGGACTTCTGGTCAAGATGGAGGATGGGTAGACATGCTTCACCTCCTCATGGAACAACAGAGAAAGTTATAACTAAATCTCAAAACAAATAGCAACCAGAACTGTCAGGAAATCAAAACGTATTTGTCCGACAACCAAAGATTTAAAGAAGCCACATTCATCCAGACTGGTATGAGGTGTAGAGACATGGAGATGGGCAGAGAGGAAAGGAGACACAGTGAGGTGTGGAGAAGCAGTGGGGGCAGAAAGAATGGTCCCACATTCAAGTGTACTGGATAAAAATTGGGAAGGATGCCTTGGGAGCAAGCAATCATAGCCCCAGGCCAAACTGTATTGCCCAGGATTCCAGCATGAGGAAGATAAGTCCCCATAACTTCTGACTGTAAAAACTAGTGGGGGTTGGGGCAGTGGAAGAAACTGCCAGGTTTTTGGGAGGTTCTGCCTAAAGGCCCTGCACATATAGCATCCTAGAACATACACAAACCCACGCACTATAGTATTCACCATCAGGGCAAGAACTGGAAGAGCACCAGTCACATATGAGAAGTGGGTGAAATGACTGGAAATGGGGTGAGTGCTAGGCTGATATCCAGAAGCGAGGAAACAGCATTGTCCCCTCTTTGAGCCTTTCCCCCACACAGAGACACACAGCGGTGAAGAAGTTTGCCCCTCCCTGGTGTTTAGCTAAGGTTCTGTCCCACACAATTTACAGGTGCTTTTCCCTAAAAGGCCACACTACTAAGAAAAGGAGTCTAAACAGTTCTAGCTAATACCCAGAAACAAACACAGGGAGGCTGCCAAATTGAGGAACAAAGCAATATGGCCCAAATGAAAGAGCAGAATAAAACCCAGAAAAAGAACTAAAAGAAATGGAGGTAATCAACCTATCAGATGCAGAGTTCAAAATACTGGTAAGCAGGATGCTCAAAGAACTCACTGAGTATGGCAACAACATAAATGAAGAAATGAAAGTTACTCTAAGTGAAATAAAGAAAAATCTAGAGAGAACTCACAGTGAAGGAGAGGAAGCCAGGATTCAAATTAATGATTTGAAACATAAGGAAAAAATAAGTCTCAACCAGGATAGCAAGAAGAAACAAGAATTTAAAAAAAAAAAAAAAAAAAGAATAGGATAAGATGTCTCTAGGACATCTCCAAACATACCAACATCCAACATCCAAATCACAGGGGTGCCAGAAGGAGAAGAGGAAGAGCAAGAAATTAAAAACTCATTTGAAAAAATAGTGAAGGAAAACTTCCCCAATTTAGTGAAGGAAATAAACACACAAGTCCAGGAAGCACAGGAGTCCCAAACAAGATGGACTCAAAAAGAACCACACCAAGACCCATCATAATGCTAAAAGTTAAAGAATCTTAAAAGCAGCAAGAGAGAAGTAGAGAGTTACCTACAAAGAAGTTTCCATAAGACTGTCAGCTGATTTCTCAAGAGAAACTTTGCAGGCAAGAAGGGACTGGCAAGAAGTATTCAAAGTGATGAAAAGCAAGGACTTACAACCTAGATTATTCTATCCAGCAAGGCTATCATTTAGAATGGAAGGACAGATAAAGTACTTTCCAGACAAGGTAAACATAAAGGAGTTCATTATCTTTGACCCAATATTACATGAAATGGTAAAGGGACGTACTTAAGAAAAAGATCAAAACTATGAACATTAAACTGGCAAGAAATTAGCAACTATCAACAACTGAATCTAAAAAAATCAAACTAAGCAAACAACTAGAACAGGAACAGAATCATAGATATGGAGACCATTTGGAGGGTCATTAGCTGGGAGGGAGAAGGTAGAGAATGTGGGAAAAGTTACAGTGATTAAGAAGCATAATTGGTAGGTACAAAATAGACAGGCAGATATTAAGAACAGGAAATGGAGAAGCCAAAGAACTCATATGCAGGACCCATGGACATGAACTAAGGTGGGGGAGGGGGGTGCTGGAAGGAAGCAGGAGTCCCAGGTGGAGCGAGGCTAAGGGGAAAAAATTGAGACAACATAATAGCATAATCAATAAAATATATTTAAAAAAGAAAATCAAAAACTTCCTATTACAAAATAAGAAAATAAAAAAACTTCCCATCATTAAAAAATGTTAAAAGTGACATAGCAGCTAAATATGGAAGGCATCCTTTAATTAACAAAGCATAATTATTCATGATCAAAGGCATTTTAAATATTTCTTGTAGTAATCATTTTGTGGTTTCAAAATGGAATTATAACCAGATGGTTCTGCTTGTCTCCCACTAGGTGGCAATATATCTTTTTTCTTTACACTCTGTGTCTCCAGGTCAATTGAAAATTAGGTTTAGAAAACCTTAAGAAAAGGACCTGAGAAATTAGAGGTTTACTAGATAGAGACAGGGCTGTCCTATAAAACCCAGAATTAAAATTAAAATAACAAATTCAGCTTCAAATACATTCATATTTACTGTACATTAAATTTATATGACCACATTTTTAAAATGACAGTCATTTGTGCTTTAATTGAAATTAGCATTGTTGTTTATGATTGGTAGCAAAAATCACTGAAATTTTTCTTGGTCCTGTTAGTTAAAACATCATCCTCAAGATTAGGTCATAGTATTTTAAACTGCATTACTTATTTCCATAGCCTTTCTTCAATCAGAACTTTAAAAAATACCCAAAATCATATTCATTTTCATCCATATTTTTAAGGCTTTTTCTTTTAGTTTAGTTATTTCATTCATGCTTGAAATTAACTTGGTTCTGAACTATTAATAAGACAAACAATATTTTCTTTAAAGTAGGTAATCTCCAGTAAACTATTTGACTACTATGTTAGTTTGCTAGGGCTGCTGTGTAAAATAGCACACACTGGGAGGGCGGTGGGGGGAAACAACAGAAACTTATTTTCTCCCAATTCTGGAAGCTAGGAGTCCACGATCAAGGTGTTGGCAGGGTGGATTTCTTCTGAGGCTTTTCTCTCTGGCTCATAGACGACCCCCTTCTCACTGTGTCCTGGCATGGTAATCCTGCTGAGTGCTGCGTTTCAAGATCTCTTCTTATAAAGACTTTAGTCAGATTGGCTTTGGGGCCACTGGTACAAACTCATTTTATCCTAATTACTTCAAAGATTCTCTGTCCAAATACAGGCACATTCTGAAGTACTAGGGGTCAGGACTTCACCACATGAATTCTAGAGGAACAGAATTCAGCCCAAAACAACTAGTAAATCTGTCCACCCAGCAATGCTCCATAATTCCAAACTGAGGTATTATGATAGAGAACCAAGAATCCTAGATTGGAAGTCACAGTTCTAGAGTGAAAGAAAAATCTTAGACATGACCCAATTCATTGATTCTCACCTCTCACTGCACCAAAGAACTTTTTAAAGCACACTAATGTCCTGACCTCACACCCGAATATTCTGATTAATTAATTTGGAGTGGGACCAGTCACGAGTATTTTTTTAAAAAAAACCTTCCAAATGTTTCTAATATCAGAGTAGAGTGGAGAACCACTGATCTAGACAAGTGTTTTTTCTGAAGTGGTTGCAGAATCACCTGGAGGTTTATTAACATTTAAATTTCAACACACTGACCACTGCACCTTCATCATAATCTTCAGAAACAAAGCTGCATCCATTTACCAAGCCTCCTTATAATGACCATGAGCCCTAATGTATGAGAAGATCTGATATAGTCTAACTCTCTCATTTTACAGGTGAGAAAATTGAGGTTTAGAGAAGTTAGTTCATCCAAGCTCACACAGCTGCAAAAGGAAAGAGCCAGATTAGATTGGTGATAGATCTTCTGACATCCAATCTAATTTTTATAAGGATTCCCTGTGCTAATAAAGAATTGTGTGGACTTTAAAATAATCTTGTAGCTCTGACCACAGCATTAGACTGCATCTATTCTTGAATTCAGACATGTCTTGACAATTTTGGAAGCCTACTAGGGCAGGATCGTCACAGCTATGTTTACATTTAAAAATGTGTTCTAGCGCTGGCTGCTGTGGCTCAGTGGATTGAGTGCCAGCCTGTGAAATGAAGGGTCCCTGGTTTGATTCCCAGTCAGGGCACATGTCTGGGTTGTATGCCTGGTCTCCAGTTGGGGGCATACAAGAGGCAACTGATCGATGTATCTCTTATACATCGATGTTTCCTTCTCTTTCTCTCTCCCTTCCCTTCTCTCTAAAAATAAACAAAATCATTTTTAAAAATGCATTCCAGGAGCCCGTACTGTGTTCAGGGGTAATAGGTATCATTAGAAATGTTGGCATTTGGTTACTACTGCATTACATCTGGTACTGCTGGGCTCTTCTGGCCCTGCCTCCTCAGATTGACGCCTAAGCCTTAGGTAGAAGGAGACTAGTACCCGGTTAGCAAATCTAGGGAGATGAAGCCAGTGGAAGTGTCTGTTTTCATGCTACCAGTAGCTTCTGGCTCAGGAATTGGTGGCTTAGAGTCACTCACCGTCAGAGAATGGCAGCCTGTGTGAAGCATTAACTGGCTGGCAGAGAGGCATTGTGATTGACTGGTGAGCTGGAATAGGAAACAAACTGGTAGCTCAAGAGATTTTCAATTCTGCTGCTCTTATACATTCAAACATCATGGGTGAGAGAGTTCTTGGGAGCTTGGTGTCAGACACTTAGCTGGTGAAGGTAATGAACACACACATGTAAATAAGTCATGATACAATTTTAGAAAACCTGATGTAGCCCTGGCTGGTGTAGCTCAGTGGATTGAGCGCGGGCCTGCAAACCAAAGGATCACTTGTTCAATTCCCAGTCAGGGCACATGTCTGGGTTGCAGGCCAGTTCCCAGCAGGGGGGCGCACGAGAGGCAACCACACATTGATATTTCTCTCCCTCTCTCCTTCCTTTCCCCTCTAAAGATAAAATAAATAAAATCTTTAAAAAAATTTTTTAAAAAGAAAACCTAATGTATTGACTTCCAAAAATTAAAAGGCAAACCCCTCAGGGGGTGGTGATCCATGAACATTTTAGAACTTTTCTTTAAAGATGTAGCTTAAAGGCTTCCTGAAACAGAGCCTTATTATGCATTCATATTTTTGGTTCATATTAGTGACACAGACTTGAGTGGGGAAGGATGAGCAAAATGTTGACATCTTACAAATAACCAGAAATTGAAAACTGATCTGAAACAGAGCATTACTGAAAATTTTAAAAATTTTTATGTATATTATAACTCTATAATTCAATCGAGCCTTAATATGTCATATATGCAGCAATTTTCTAGACTGAGGTACTAGAAAATTTAAGTCTCTACAGAGCTGGTTATTGTTTTAAACCATCAGTGTTTCTCAAAGTTTGGATCAAGAAACTCCTGCTCTAGAATCACCTAGCATAATGACCTAAAATCCAATTCTAGGCCCCTCATGAGATCTCTCCAATCTCTGGAGGTATGTTTGGGAATCTGCACTTTTAATAGCTATCTAGGTGACTTAGAGAGATCTCTGTTACGTCTTCCTATAGACATTATTACTTTTTCCCTCCTCTGTAAGATCTTAATATCTACCACTTCTAGTGAAGGTTTCTGCAAATGGGACTTTGGGCGAAATTATCTTCTTTTTGAGTTGTTTCTTTACTGAGTCAATAAAATTATAAAGTCATTATCAGAAATCTTCTCTTTTTTCAGTATTTTCTTCTGATTTGAGAGGTGACCCTATTCCTGGGTCGCTGAGCTGACTGTCGGAATGTGCTGATATGACAGAGACTCAGAACTACACATATTAAACTTGAAATTTCTCCTCCTGAAGCCGCCATTCCAGAAAACAGATCTGTACTATCTGAAATCTCAAGTCCCTGTTTCTGAGCTATTATAACATTGGCTAAATACCAAAATAAATGTATTTTGAATATTTAAAGGTCTTAAGAAACTCAGATGTGAGCTGTTGGCAATCATAACTTGATGAAACTTGTTTTACCATGCTATTATCTTTAGTATGCTTGGAATTAGATTTTCGAAAGGTAGATTTTCTAAATATCTCACCGGTCTTAAGTTTAGGCATGTTTGAAAGCTTCATAAACACTTTCAAATGCAACCCCAAAATCAAAGACCTCTGATTTGGAAGCCATGTTAGGCATTATCAGCCCAGGAGGAAAAGGACCTTTGCTACCAACATCTCATCTTTCCTTAGGTTGTTCCAAAATTAAAAATTAAGATAAAAAATGCCTTCATATGAATTCTTTTTTTGCTGTGGGTTTTTGTGATTGTCTCCCCCTCCCCGCTACGCCACGTATTCACACCAGTAGGAACTTTGTATACAATGGCTTTGCTGGAGGGGAAACGACCAAGAGCAGTCTAAGAAAGGTTCAAGTCAGGAGGCAACTGAAGATGAAAGGTTCTGAGATAGAATTCATAGAGCAGACTGAATGTCCATAAAGATAATCTTGCTGGCAATAACTGTTAACCTCTATCCAGCCTTGCTAAAACTTGTGCTCTCTCCAAAAGCACTTGCACAGAGAAGTCTAATTTATCCCTCTTTCTAGAAGGGATCTTGCAGTAATATTCCTTGTACTCTCTTTTTTTTCTCACCCTCATTAATCTCCTACACTAGACCCTCTTGCCTAGAGAACAGTATAGACACTAAGATCTTTCTAACTAGGTGGCTTGCACCATTTGCAGGGCTGGGTGTTGCTGTGTAGCTGTGTGCTTGCCTTTTTCAAATACCCAGTAATATGTTGTGGGGGTGGGGGCATGTGGAATACAGATAATCCATTTGTTTGGGAGAAAAGAGTCATCAAATAATTCTTCTAATTCTTCTTCTTCTTCCTCCTCCTCTTCCTCTTCCTCTTTCCCTTCTCCTTCTCCTTCCCCTTCCCCTTCCCCTTCCCCTTCTCCTTCCCCTTCTCCTCCTCCTCCTCCTCCTCCTCTTCCTCCTCCTCCTCCTCTTCCTCCTCCTCCTTCAAGTTTCACACTTCACAGAAAAGTAACTAAATACAGAAAAAGCCACTTGAGGTTCTACAAGCCATGGTGGAAGATCAGCACACCCAGATGGAGATGAAGCCCCAGGGGAAAGTGGACTCATGCTACAGGTTTCCAGATTTGAACCCCTGTGGCAGGTGTGCTCTAGAACCCTGGTCAAGGGTAGGATTGATTTCCAGATTTCTCCTCTGACACCCACAGTCATGCTTTCCTCCAGAGAAAATGTAAAATAAGTGATGAAAAGAATTTGGAATTGATGGCTGGACATCTAATAGAAGTGAAGAGCCAAAGAAAGGATAGAGTAAAGGATAGAGTTTTGTCCCATGATCTTTTTGTTGCAAATCTCATTCCTTTTCTGGGGTCTACAAAGGGTCATAACTGTTACCCCCAAAGAATTCATTCTCTCAAGAATTTGAGAAAAAGAAGAAAATATGGTATGCTTTGTTCAAATCTCCATTTTAAAAGAGGGGAAAATGTATGATGAAATAATGCATTTACAGTTCAAGCTTCATTGAAAAACACTAATAAAAAAACCCACCTTGATTTGGAATCAAAGGTCCCTTCTAAGGATATTATCTGATGATGAGTATCATTCATGAATTGCCATAATCTGCAGACCCAGACTTGTCTTCTTTAACCACTGAGCACAGAATAGCTTTCTAAGCAAGCTGTCATTTGTTACATGGTACCTAGGAGGAAAAGGGGGTTACTCTTCTGCATTTTGACCATCTTTTCTACAGCAGGGTAAATTATTGCTAGGACTCCTCTTATAGCCCTTTTCATTCCTCAGCCAGTGCTATGCTGGGTTATAATTTTTAAGTACTGAGAACACAATGTACTTATAATTTAGGATTATTATAGGTAAGCCAATTAAAACTTCATTTACTTGACTAGACTATAGGTTTACTAAACTTTATTTTTAAATATTTTCCCAATGACCCTTCTGTATGTTTGGGATATTAGGAAGAACCACTGAATAGTTAAATACAAATCTACAAATCAAACCAGCTATCACTCCCACCTCTGCTTAAGAATGAGCAAAGATCATTAAAGGAAGTCAAGATTTCTTATAGAATTACTAGAGCATCCTGATCAGCTGAGGAAGATAAGTTTCAGCTAAAAGGATATCTCTTTCACCAACAGGGAAGGCAATCATATATAATAGTATGAAAAGGTTCTACATGAGTGATTTTACTCACTTTTCAAGACACAGCTGTGTGATACATCCAAAGGTGGTATCATTCATAAGTTCAAGTACAATAAACTGAGACACATAGATGAAAGGTTCACAAAATTTGGAGCATGCCTTCTGACTTAGGAACCACTAGTCTTTCCATTACACTCCCATTATTTCTCATCCTACTGTTCTAAGGTGACAGCCATACTAATCACACAATCCTAAAACATGATGGAGTAGGATCCTTCATGGTCCACCTCTTGGGTAGATTGTTAGAATTATACCTAGTCAACATGTAAAAAGTGCTGAGAATAGTGCCTGCCAGTTGTGTGCCTACATGTGTGTGCATTAAGATAGATATGTACATTTGTATATGTAAATATGTATGTGTGTATAGTATATACATATATGTGGACATATGCCATGTGTGCAAATGTGCATACATGTATGTTCCTGTGTGTGTACAGATGCACACACACAACCTGAAAAGGGATAAGGAAATAATAGTTACCATAACCAGGGTAGCTAATCAAGTAGGACTCCTTACTATACCCCTAACCCTAGAGATTAAAAAAAGAGAAGAATTTTTGAAAGAACTTTTTCTTCAGCGTCTTCATCTACTAGTTTTGGAGAATAGACATGTTTCTTAAAATTTTTAAGTCTCTATTTAAAGTAAGAAAAACGAAGTTTGTCTTGGCACTACGATTTGTGAAGAAGAGTCAGAGAGCATCACTTCTCCTGGCCATCCAGACTACAAAGCCAGAAGGCACTTGGGCCCACCAGTAAGACATATGTTTTTGTCTCAACATTCTAGGCCTCATGGCCCACCTGTCTACCAAAATGCATTTGGAAGAGGAAAAGGAGGTGTCCCAGCTTCTCACTTCATTCCCAGTTCGGCTTCTGGGCAAGCTAAATTTTCTACACTCCTTGAAGATATTTTTGCACCTCCAGGGGAAGACGACATTTGCAAGGAAAGCCAAAAGTGCATCACTTAAAAAGCCAGACCTGGTACTTCCTCTCCTGGGAGTAACTGTCCAAGAGGCGGCTGTGTGTGTATGCGTGCGTATGCGTGCGTATGGGGCACTGGCACTTTGCCCATCTCTTTGCACCCTGGGTGGTGCGTGGGGTGGTCCTCAGTGCTGGATAATTGGCAGTATAGTTTCCTGATGGGCTGTTTCAAGCACCATAGGAGTGGTCTGTATGGCTGAGAACCATCAAGGGGGTTTCCTCACAAAACTCCAGATACTATCTCAAAGCTCCGTCAGTCCCTAAAGATGGAAGAGGGCATGGAGGTGAGGAAGGACTGAGAGAAGAGAAACAGGAAGACATCATAGAAAGAACCAAATTGATTCCAGAGCATGGGATTAGGCAAGGAGAGAAAACAGAAAGAAAATCTAAAACCTCCGGGCAAATCCTTCTACCTGCGTGCCCTGCCCTCTGTGGGTAAGCGGCGGTCCGCTTAGCAGCCGAGTCTCCATGCAGGCCCCAGAGCGGAGGGCCTCACTGGAGGAGGGAGGGGCTGTGTGCGCACCTGCCCTGGGCCCTGCAGACACGCGCAGACTCCTCCACCCGAGTTCGCAGCGGAGGGGAGTCTGGCCGGGAGTAGGTGGAGAAAGAGATGGGAAGACCTGGACTCCCTATGAGAGCCGCTCAATCCATAGAGTGGGGAGAGGGCGCATTTCCTGGCCGGTTTTCTGGGTAAGACTGGCCCCGGGTGTCCAACGTTTCCCCGCTCGGGGTCACGCCCACTGGGCTGGGCGCCTAAACTGATAAGCTGCGCCAGCGTGTGCTGGTGGAACTCAGCTGGGGGCCGGAAAGGCGGTGCTGAGCGGTTCAGACACCGGGTGGGATGCGGGAAATGAGAACAACGGGTGGACAACTGTCTCCATCCCCCACCCCATCCCGCCCTCCTCCGTGACCAACGGCAGCCCCACGTCTGGGCTTGCAACTGGTCCACGCGTGGCCGCAACTGCAACAGTCGAGACTCTGGTCCTCAGAGGGCCCCAGAGCCTAAGAGGGGGCCCGGTATCACGGGAATTTTCCCCGGGAGGGTCGGTTTCGGTCTGAGTTCTCCTGCGCCTGTGAACTGGTGCTGAGATGTGCGTGCGTCTCTATCCGCGTCCTCTGGTTCCCACACGCCTATGGGCATACTCTATACCCTGCAAGCACATCGTGGGTAATACAAGTGTCCCCCAACTCACACACGCCAAATGAGGAGAGGGAGTCAGACCTGCTCTAGCGCAGGCTTGGAGATCGCTGGGGCTACATTCCCAGACGTTCTGCCCCTGGGACACAACAAATGCTGGTGCAACAGCCAGTGGGTTTTCCCTCTCCCTACTTAGGACCTGTGGTCCTGGCACCGGGAACCTAGGCCACCCGCCGGGACTTCATAGTAGCTCCAAGTCCGCATGACCCCGTGACCTTTTTTCTTCTGCAGCTGTGCGCAGACATTTAAACCCACCACCTGAGCCAGCGACCTCAGTTAGCTGGGCAGACGATAGGGTTATGGAATTTAGAGACTCTCGTCTGAGAAAATTCAGACACAGAGAGTTGATACATCCGAAAGCTTGAAAATGCAGGAATAAAATAAAATATTTGTCAGTTTGTCTTGGCTGAAGGCAAAACTAGCTCTGGGCACTCTTCCCTTACTACTTCCTGCCCAAAAGGTCTTGTGGGAGAATTGAACGGCATAGCTGCCCAGCCCTAAAGTGTCTGCCACAACACACCTACCTGGATCACCTGGGCAGTAGCTTGGCCAATGCTTGGCTTTCTTCCTGATTGTGTAATTAAGTTAATGACCACATAAAAGAAAACACAAGGGAAGCTTAGGGAGTGTCTACAGGTATCCCTCAAAAAATGTGACTTCAATTATGAGGAAGCCCTTATCAAAAAACAATATTGGCTCACATTGTTTTAGACCTAAGTGCATTTCTGAATCCCCAACAGGTAGTAAAGCCACTGTAGTGAAAAAGAGATTCCGGAAGGATGGGACATAATAAAGGGCATTCAAGTTTGTTTGTTTGTTGTTTGTTTTTACAGTTAGGCCCCAGACAACCTGGGGTCTGTTTGTTTTTGAGAAACTTTCTTTAGAGACCTACTAGTGCTCCAGGCATGGACAATTTAGTCAGCCTCTAAAGCAGTGTGATTTAAGGGTCTCCTGAAGCCCGTTTTCCATTTGCCCCAAATATCCTTCTCAATTCTTGCCATCAACTTTGCTTCACAACCAGCCTTGTTCTTTTCTCTACAAAGTTCCCTTTAGATTTAATAGGAGCCTGGTTAACCATGAGAAAAATCAATTCCTCTCTATGAGTACTTTAAAGATTGTAGAATCTGCCTCACTCTGTACAGATGAGAAAACCAAGATGCAGGTAAATCATATGATGCTGATAATGACACAAGGTCATCCTAGTCATGAACAGCAGTTGGAACTGGAATTTTGTACTGCTGTTCTTATCACACATTGCTGGGGATGAGTGTTTCAGATTCTTCAATTGTTGCCTAGCAAAAGTGAGAGCAGGCCTCAACAATACATAGTACAAAAAGTAGTTGGATGATCTTAAGAAAGTCAGTCTGCATTTTCACCAACCTGGGTCACACTATGGATACATCTATGTGCCCTGCCTCTGGTCTTTACCTGCTCCCTGCCCTAATCATAACTTTTTCTGTAATCACCCCAAGATAATGAAGTCTTTGAAGCACTTTTAGGAAAAAGCTTTGAATGCCTACAATGAGAACTTGTGCAAGTTTCCCACTTCAGACCTCTTCACAAGTGTCCTCCATCTGACAGGGGAGGGTTGGCAAGATGTGAGGGAAGGGGGAAAGTGGGAAAGAACACCTGTGATCTATGCAGCGTCATGTCTGTAACTAGAGCATGCACTGAGTGACTCCGAAAATGCCGATGGATTAAGTTCATGCCATCCTAATACCTCAAGGATGATCATCCATTTAGTTTTGCACTTAATGGTTGCTGGATATACCACACACTCTCATATATACTCTATTTAACTAAAATCTATTGTCAGTATATGAATACAAAGGGACTTTTCATAAGAGGAAGGACAGGGAGAGGAAGAAAGTTATCAGGTTCTTCTGTATAGCAATAATCCAGGACTAGTATTTTCCAGAAGCTGTGCAGCTGCTCAAGACTTTAGAAGGAAAGCTGTGCCCTGCAATACAGACAACTGTGGTCATTTTACTTTGGTTTCTAAACAAACTCTGTGTAGGGTCTCTTAATGGGCAGTGAGAGAATGCTAACTGATTCTAGAGGACAACATACTCTTCCACATAGGCACCACCAATAGAAACTTAAGTGGGCTTTTCATCTGGTTTCTCTGATCCAGGCCTGAAAATTGTCTCTGATCACATGTGAAGATGCTAATTATCCTGCTACTGAAAAGAATACTGAAGTCCCCGACAGGCTAGCTTCACGGCAGGTGTCTCTGCTTAAACGCTTTGTCCTTTCATCAGGACGCTCACTGCGTTCCAGCTAAAGATTCTCCAAATAATGACCAAACCTGGTCTTCTCTCTTTAGGGCTCAAAATTTTCTTAGAGTAAATAAATGCAAGTGGAGCCGAGTTTATCGTCCCTCTCCTGTGATCTCTTCTTTCCTGGGACTCAGTGAAAATACATGGTATCTCCTCAAAGTGTAGTTCTTGGCTACAAAACTCTATTTAAAAACTTTCCAAATAATTGCTCTGAAGAAAATAGTCATTTATTGTCAAAGCATCCAACATACCCAGATAATCTATAAAGTTTAATAAATCTTTCCAGGGATAAAAGAAACACATAACTATTCAGACTCCATTTCACTGGCACAAAATTACACTTTGTATTAAAAGGAAATACATATTTACATAATGATGGCATTCTTCATTGAAGTCCATAATCGTTTCATGATACATGCACTTCCCCCTGGAAACTTCGATTGAATGGTGACCCCCATTTTTATTTTGTTTATTTTTGTAAGAACACAAACTGTCATCAAGAAATGCAGAAAGCATCTCATTCTCCTCCTTTACTTTTTATCTAAAATAAATTTTGCCCTTACATACAATTATTACATCTAAACTGTAAGTGCTTAATAATTTAAGTAGAAACGTATGACAAATGCATCAATATGTTGCAATATATGACATTTTTAAAAATGTACCTTTGTTTTTAGGAAAGTGAAAATGCGTGCATTCAAAAGAAAACCCCTCAAACAACCCACCTAATCAAAAATCCACCATCCTGTGTGCGTGTGCTTGTGTGCGTAGTGTAGGTGGCAGGTAAACATTTGAATGAGATTACTGGAGGAGCACACGTGTTTGAGAGTATGTGTGTGATGTGACTGTCTCTCTGGGTGCAACGTCTCAAGTCACTAGGAGGTGGTGGATGCCTTCACGTGTTTGTTCCTACAGGTGGCTTGACTGTGCTGTGCGTGGACGTGCCGAGTGGAAAGCTGGGGTCCTTTCCGTGTCAATTATGGGAGGTCATGTGCCTAGAGAGGTGGTGGCGCTCCCTGAAGGACTCGTTGCAAATGGGGCACTTGAGTTTCTCTTCTCGCCTTCGCTTCACCAAGGGCTCCATGGCATACTCCTTTTTGTGATGCGACCTCATGTGGTACACTAGGTCGGAGGTCATGCGGAAGGAGGCATTGCACTTGGCACACCAGTTCTGCGCAGGTAGACACAGCGAGGTGAAGGAGGGCGGCAGCAGCGTAAGCGCCGAGGGCAGCTGTAGCTGCAGGGGCCCCGCAGCCGCGGAGCTTTTGGGCCAGAAGGCGGTGGCGTAGAGGAAGGGGCTCTGTTTGGGAAGGCCGCCACCACCGCTCTGCAGGGCCGCGCAACCTCCGTTCAGGTCTGCGGCTCCCTGGAGCTTCACCGCCAGAGGGTCAGGGGCGGCGGGGTAGAGTCTGGTGGGGCCCACGCCGTCGCTGGGGTGGCACGGCTCGAGCGCGCTCAGCTTCTGGCCCAGCACCAGTGGGGACAGCTGCGAGAAAGAGCGTGCCGGCTGCGAAAAGGCGCTTTTGCGCTCGTCCGACGCAGCGCCTTGGCAGCTGCCCGTGCCGGCCGCGCCTCCGGCGCCACCCGCACTGCCCGCGCCTGCGCCGCCACCAGCGCCGCCGCCCAGCTGCGGCACCGAGGTGAAAGCGCTGCCACGAGCCGGGCTGCCGCCCTCCAACCGGCTGGGTAGCGGTCCCCCCGGCCGTGGGGCCAGCAGCTTCTCCGCACTAGCCGGCGACGGGGCCACGGGCGTGGAGGAGCCGCCGCCGCTGCCCGCGTCCTGGTCGTCGACAGTAGCAACCCCGCCGTCGGCTGCCGCCTCCTCCTGCAGTCCAGGCGCTCGGGCCGCCTTCTTCACCTCCACGAAGGCGCTGCGCTTCGCCTCGCCCGTCTCCGGGCTGGGCGGCGCGAAGAGGCGGCCGTTGTCTTCCAGGCCGAAGTAGCTGCCAGAGGCGCGGTACTGCTGCGGCGTGCATACCAGGTCCTCCTTGGAGGCCGGCTGGGGCCGCTCCGCGAAGCGGCCTCGGCCCCCGGAAAGCCCCGCGCCGCCACCGCCCTCCGTCGCCTCCTCCGGGAATTTCCTCTTCCCTTTGCCCAGGCCCGCGGCGATGCCGTCGGGACTCAGCTCCGCCTCCTGGTGGCCACTGCCGCTGCTGCTGCTGCTGAGGCTCCGAACAGGGGAGCAGCTGCTACCTCCCCCGGAGTTTTCCAGCTCTCGGGCCAGGTTGTGAAAGTCCGTTGATGGCTTCGAGCAGCCGCTGCTGCCTGTCGCAGGAGGGTTACTGCCCTCGGGGGAGGGCGTCGGGTAATGGTGGAATGGACCGGCTTTGCAGAACTTGGGGCCCGGGCCCAAGGGCGCCTCTTGTTGCTGTTGCTGTTGCTGCTGCTGCTGCTGCGGCTGCTGCTGCTCCTTGCCACCACCGCCGCCGCCGCCACCCCCGTGATCCTTGGTGCCCACGCTGCCACCCTGTTCGTCTTGGGGTCTCCTGTCAGCGCTGTGAATTTTCTTGGGGCAGCGGAAGCGCAGATGCGCCACATAGGGGAACTCAAACTGGAAACGTTGGCTGCATTCCAGGCATGTGTAAGGGGACGACCCTGCTTAGTGAGCAAACACCACACAGACGCACACACGCACACCACATGATTATTCAGGATCGTCTCCAGGCCAGTTTGTCATCACCCCCTTCACAAATCCACCTTAATCTCTCAGGCCTCAGTGCCTGAAAAAAGGGGATCCCGTACGACTTGATCTAACTTTCCCTCCTGATTTGGGGGGAGGGCAGTAATTAAGCCAAGAGTCCCCCAATTTATCCTCATCTATCTGCCCCAGCTTCATTACGGACTAGATCATAGAAGCTTCTCAAAAGATTCCCAAAGAGAGGAAAGGCACCGAGGAGCCAGAGTGAGAAAACGCTGCTCCCTGCATTTCTCCCCCCCCCCCCCACCACCCCCGTTTGCTAAGGGCCCACACCTCGGGTCAAAAGCCAACCTACCATTCATTTTGCTGTGGGGTCTAGAGGGGCAGAGCAAGAGTAACTCGGTCAGTTCTTTGCCATACCAAACTAGTAACTCCTCATCTTTGGCAATCCTTCGGAGAGAGCGGTAGAACAGCTGTCCGTTTTTTATGTAGGCTTCAAGGTTCTGCTCTTCTTTATCTCTGGCTGATTGGACCAGACGCAGCCACATGAGACCTTCTGAGGCACCATTTGCTGCTGAGGTGTCTACCTACAGTTTTTTTAAAAAGGAAAAAAAAGAATACAAGAAGGAAGGGGTTTGGGGCGGGAGACTCTAGTGAAAGAAGAAAGCCAGAGGGACCGGGGCTATTTCCTACCCATCACTCTTTTCCAAAGAATTATTTGAGATCAAGATTCAAAAAAACTTGACCCAAGTTAGCACCCACCCATCCTCTTGTTTGTACCCAGCAGGCAAGAGAATTGTTCTCTGAAATGCTGGATCAATCATGTAGATTATTTAAGTCATTTTCATATATCGGTTGAACATCACATGAAGAAATTTCTTCCAATTCAGATTAGTGTTAACGTCTTGAGAATTTACTTCTAAATTATTCCATACTACAAAAATGTGGGGGAATTTTGCTTGCTTTGGAAATGAAAAGTTTAGATCTCAGAAATTGTCTTACGGCATTCACTCGCCTTAATTTTGACTTAAACAATTATTAGTTCTTCTTTGTAAAGAAAGAATGAGAAAAGGACTTTTATATCCACACTAAAACACATGGACTTAATGATGTTGTATTGTCAAACCATTAACATTTTCATTCAAATACAAATTCTGGGCATTAGCTACCTCTCCCAGAAAGGGTAATATATTTAGGGGAAATTGAACCCTATATTGGAAGGCAAATGCTGCCATACTTAAGAAAGTACTCACTATGCAAATAGCCTCAGTCTTCCGAAATCTCCCAGAGTCAATATCATTGTCAGGAAAGCCCAGGACTGAGCCACTGATTTAGGTATAGCTGGTACTCCAAACCAAATGCTGTCATTTATTCCAGAAAAATCAGTTGACAATGATTTCAGTTTAATTTTTCCTTTTCAATTTTTGGTGTGTGAAACAGGATGACTCACCTTACTGCAATTTCTACATCCACAGCCTGTCTCAGCTTGTGATTAGAGTAATAGTTGGTTTTCAACTGGACATTACCTTCCTACCCCAAGCAACAGCAGCAGCAAAGACTTACCCTGAAGATGTAAGGAACTGTTCTCTTGTCAGTGGACTTGAGAGCTATGAAAGCTATGCTGTCATACAGGGAAGTATGGCTCAGGACGCAGGGACCAAATATAGCATTCTCGGGAATGTCGCAGGTGGTGTAAACGCTGGTGAAAATATCTGTCAGACACTGTTGGACAGCCTTGGCATCTCCATCCCAGATGCCTCGCTGGATGCCTGAATCCTCCATCACTAGAGACAGACACACAGGACACCGAAGTGAAGTACATTACTCTTTTTGCCTTTATGAATCCAGACATAACATTTTAACTACTTGACAGATTTTTCTTGAATTTGCCTGCTTTTTTGCATAGATCTTATTTCAGAAATAAAGCCAATGGCAGATTAAATCTGGCATATTTTGAAGATGCCAACTAAAAAATTGGAATAGTGTCAGCTCAAGGTAGACTAACTGCTTGTGAGAGAGAAAGCATAGGGCTAGGGGAGACAAGTTTTGTTTTTTTTGTGGTTGTTGTTTTTGTTTTTGCAGTAAAAATGGGGAGGATGGGGCTAGATTTGGGGGAGGTGGGGGTAGAGGAAAACAATAGTGTTTTTTACTAGCTTATAGACTTTCTTGACTGAAAGAAACTTCTAACTTTTGGGAGAAAGCTCCTCTCCTTCTCTCTTATGCACTGGACTGGATGCCTGAGAGCTGATTTGATTTTATTTTCTTCCAAAGAGGGGAGCAGCACTAGCGAACAGGTGGAGACAGCCAAGCATGGCGAATGGATTTCAAGTGGAGTGTCAGGGCCACTGATTCCGTGTCAGCTAACCTTTCTCTGCAGCCTACAAGAAAGAACGCATGTCTGCTCATTACCATAATCCAACACTGTCCCTCGGAGGCTTTAATTAAAAGCAGCAAGCAGAGGTAATTATTTTTTTCTCAACATGCTTATTTATGGATGAGGGTGAATCCCAGTTACCTTGTTATACAAGGGGGTGGGTAGAGTCACACGTGCTTCATGAAGTGAAAAGGTACAGGGCAGGTCCGAAGTGTCCCCTGCGTGGAACACGGCATGTGTAATGACTGGTGAATCCTTGCTCCCCAAATGCAACCCAGTCTGGGCAAGAGGGGGCAGCCCCGCTTAAGTAGACCTCCGTGGACACTCCAGCTGTTTAATCCGCAGCAATTTAGAAAGTGATGCCCCAATGGAGGGCTCTCTATTAAGTTATCATTTGACTTTTTTTTCCTTTGTCACTGGACACTGCCTACAATAGTTATCATTTAAAAAACCTGTTATTTAAAATTTAAACTGGCTTTGAACTAACTGCATTGTTGACTCTTTCTGATTGATTCAAAGATTTTCCCAAGTTGGTTTTCCCCCAATAATGCCACTGTAGGCAGAAATTCATGTATATTTTGTATAATTTAAGTAGCAGGAAACAGTAGACCTAATTCTTTTCCTAAGAAGTTGTTCATTATGGAATAATATTAGTAATGCCCATTTTTATCTTAATATCTATTAACCAAATAATTTTGCCAATGTGATTACAAGGTACTGCTTTTTTTTTCCTTTACAGCTAACAAAACATAAAACTTTGGTCAATCTCTTCTTTCATTCACTCTGCTACACCCCCCCCCCCCAAACGTCAAGTATTGGGCAGCATCTGCCAGACAGAAATAAGAGAAAGATCCATAAAGTAGAAACTTACTTTATGATAGAGCATCTATCCCTGGACATTTTTACCCCACACAAGATAGCGTTTCTTATCGCCAATTGAAATTTTAGATATATTTTAAAAATCCTCCAGAACCTCCCATCTCCTTTTCAACGGAATCCTATTCTCTCCTTTTCAATTTCTTCAGCTCAGCGTTTTATGCCCCAATTTCTCTCGTCCTTTTAAAAGTGTCTTTCAAACAAACGTTTCATTGTGCCGGGAGGTCGCCCTGTCACGTCGGGCAGCAGCAGGGACACAATCACTAAAATGCAGTTTTACCTAACAATACGGTGAAAAGGTCCTCGCCGCACCGCGCTAATAGGGGACCGCGTCGCAGTGGCGGCCGCCAGAAGCATTGAGCCGGTCACAATCATCGCAGGGCGAGACGAAAGCCTGGGCTCGCCCGCCAGCTCGCGGTGGCTTTTGCCACCCAACCTTTCACAGCTCAGCATCCTCTTCCAGGGTCCAGGTTCTCGTCCGCCAGGGCATCCTTTCCGGAGCCGGCTGAGCTCACTGGGAAGCCGGCGCTGCCGCCGGCCGCTCGCCCTCCCCTGGAAGCAGGCATTGTCTGGCGGTCGCGCGCGCCCCAGTCGCTTGCTTCTCCGGCAAAGTACTCTCCACCAGCTCCTCCCTTTGTATAATCTTATTGGCAGCAGAGATCCCCTCTACAATTATTTCCTCCCCTCTTCTGGATACTAAGGAAACGGAGGACAAAATTTTCCACTCTTCCTACGAAACCAGCCTTCCTCCCATCCCCCTTCCCCATCAAGGCAAATAGACTTACCAGGAATAAGGTCAGGATAGAATCGGCCAAATAACGCCACCTGGAACCGAGAGATGCTATCGACTGTTTCTTTTGACTATTGTATCAGTGTATTTCCATGTCAAGAGGTGTTGGTATTGCTGTCTAGTAGGCGCTGCCTAAAGAGGGGGAAGAGAGATGGAGAGATGGGGAGAGCGAAATGAGGGGAGAGTAAGAGGAGAGAGAGAGAGAGAGAGAGAGAGAGAGAGAATGAGAGTTGTACAGATGGACCCGATGCAGTGACTGACTGGCACGCAGACACACACTTTTTGTTTGCTGCACATAATCTGCCCAATGACGCGTGACAGCCCACGTCCCCTCCCTTTAACTCTTTGCTGGGCTGGGCGCTCCCTCCGGCGCTGCCTGCCTGGAAGCGGTCTCTCTCCGGCCTGCCGGCTGTCCGCAGGTCCTCAGCTCCTTCCCCAAGTGACCGTGGCTGGCCCTCCTCCTCCTAAAGCATCGCCCCTCTGGGACTGGTAGGAAGGGGGAAATCAATTTCGGGGTCCTAAAGGGAAGTACCAAAAGAAGTGGAAATGGCCTTTTCCCCTTTCCCCTGAACCTCGGACAGAAAGGTGGGCACTCGACGAGCCCGCGGAGCCCATGCGCATCTCCCGAGTCTGAGTTTTGTCCTGTGGAGGGGGTTTTCAGATTAGTCCCAAGGGATTCTCTGGCCATTGAGGCGTCGCTGGTTCAAAGCTAGTTGCTTGGGGCTGATAAAACAGCTCCAGCTCGCTCCAGGAGCGCTCACTCCACCAAGCCCTTCCGAGCAAGATTCAGAAAGGATGCGCTATGGTGAGAACTTGATCCAGTCTTTCTGCGTAGCTGGAGATGGAGCAAGCACAATAAAGTGGGAACGCTGCCAGACTTCCTAAGGGGACTTACAGGGTTCGTCTGGTCCCAGGACACAAGTACCTGGAAGGGGGCGAAGGGGTGAGACACAGATGGGCGGGATGAACCCAGGTTACTGTACCCTCCAGCTATTCCCGCTGTTCTGCCCTCTGCCCCACGCATTCTGCGTAGTCCCAGAGGGAGGGAGCCCATGTTGGGGGAGGCCCACATACTAAGACTTCTGGGGGGGTCTGTGGGTGTCAATGTAACAATTATTACCGAGATGTGTGTGTGGGGGGGGGAGCTTTTCACGTCTAGCCGGTGGTGGAAGAGTTGGATGGAGTCACCGGGGCCGCCTCCGGAGCCTGGTTTTGCAAGCTAGGCCATTTAGAGGTGTTGGCTGGCCCCTTTAGGGCAGCGGCTGATGCTAAGGATTTGAGGTCTTTTAAGAGCCTGAAAGTTGACTCCTTCCACCGGGGCCGCAACGCATTTTCGCTGGGGAATTCTCAGGGAATTTTTTCACCCTTCAACTCTCTAATCCCAAGGGAAGAAAGGCCTTTGAGTGGTATAGGCCGTCCTACTCCTTCAGCCCCACCCGCAAAAGCTTACATGGAAGAGGACAATCGGTTAGCTTTAGGACAAGCCGGATGTGTAGCCGGCTAAACTGGACGAAGCCTAAGACATTTAAGGAGGAGAGAAGGCAGTCTCATTTTTATCCTGTGTTGGAATAAAGTAGTGGGTTGTGGGTTGGCAAAGAGCAGCTTAAAAGGAAAAGGTGCTCATGGTGTCAGTAGATTCTCTCTCGCAGCTTCAAGATCTCCCTCCAGAACCCAGTGGTGAGGCAGCGAGTCTCTGAGCACCTCTCCTCGCTGGCGTCTGTGGTCCAAGAAAGCCAGGAAAAGTGAGTTCTTTTCTCCTTGGTGCCTCAATCTCTCTCTCTCTCTATCCCTCTCTCTCCCCCCACCTCCCCTTCACATGTCAACAGTCCCTGGTCAGCCCCCACAGATAAATTTGCAATCCTTCCTATCAGATACAACCAGCCAGCCAGCGTTGCCTAGGATCAGCTGGGACTCCAGAAAAGTAGGGCTGAAAAATCCCTATATATTGCAGTGGGGGGTGGAGGGGGGGAATGAAGGTAATTCTCCCTTAATTTTCAGGTTACCTACTGGTTTTGCCAAGAAAGCTTTCCAACTGCGGTTGTCTCCACATATCACTTCTCTTTATACGAGTGCGAACACCTTCACATAGTTTGGCTAAGGGCAACTCATGTAATGACCAAAGCACAAAACTGAGGGCTCTCACAGTCAGTATATGAGAATCACTGCGTTTGGCTACCAATTGTTTTAGGACTAGATGTTCCATTCACCTCCCTCCCTCTCTTCCTCCTCCCACCCACCCTCTCACCCTCCATCTCTTGTTTCAAGAAAGGGAAGGAGGATTAGAAACATCAAAAGAATTGCCTCAAACATCTCAAAAATAATCCGCAAGGTGGGAAAACAGTCTCCAAACACTTAAGTGAATTCAGAGAAGGAGAAAAGGATAAAGAAGGAGGCACAGGTGTAAACAAGAGTTGGATAAAGAGGTAGCTATAAGAGAGTTGTGGTCCCTTAGGAACTGTAGTGTGACAAAGCAAAGGGAGGTGTATGGGTGGGCTTTGGGGATCATGTCCTCAAACCGAATTCCTTTAAACTGTTGAACAGAACATTTCTTAGAGCCTCCTTTTGCTGTTATTTAGAGAACAGGAAGTTTGCCTTTCCCAGGAAAAATCATCTGCCCATGCAGGTGACTTAAAAAGTTTTCTATTACATGTTCTAAATATAAAAGCATCTATTCCAGAATGTGGACATTCCAGAAAACCTTAAACTTCAAATGGAAGGCATTTTTCTTTACCCTGGCTTTTGCCTCCTTACACATAAAGGTCATGTCTTAGACTATGTCTCCTTTAGGGTACTGAAACCTAGACTCCAGTTTGTATAAAATAAAGAACGTTTCCGACACTTACGTTGGGAGTGGAGGAGCTTGACTTTCCAAATCTCAAGCAGAAAATAGCTAAGATTCTATAAAGGGGAGGGATGTCTTGAGAAGTTGACTACTAGATAACATCTCTCAGTTTCATTTTTCTGCCTCCATGATTAGATTCCCCTACCTATTTCAGGAAAAAGTCCCAACTAAAAGATTTTCTAACATTTTATTAATCCAATCAATTATTTGTCTTATGTATTAAATGACCGACATAACAAAAAAAATTAAATACAGGCAAGATTAAGCTAGAAATTCCTATTTTGAGGGTTTTCTAGTATTTTAAGTGATACATATTTGCTTGGTAATATAAATGGTGTAAATGACAATCAGTGATAGGAGCTTAAAAATCTGCAAATTATATTTATTTCTCTAGAAATTTATGGGCTAAAATCATTCATAAACTACTTTGAAATCACTCTGCATTACTACTTTCTGGAATTCACTGATACTACTGAAGGCTTGAGGCATTTATTTACCCATAAACAATGCTGTAAAAGTGCACCTCAGTCAATAGTTTTTATTTAATTCACATGCAACAATGGGTTTACTCATATATTTGGAGCTCTTTCCCCTGGGATTTTATTTCCAATTAAATAGAAGGATGACAATGAAGAGTGAGGGTATGTTCACCTAACTCCACTTTAGCAAGCCTTCCAGCAGTTATAGTAAAAATATATGGGTAGGCAACTGCAGTATTGTTTTTGAAGAGAAGGCTGATGAATGAATGATTCTTGAGTGGTGACTTTTATGACCTAAGTGAGAAGATGAAAAAAGGGTAAGAAAGGAAATCTGATTCTTAGAGAGTATTACAACCCATATGTCCTTTCTCTTCCCAGGGTAGAGAAATGGGGCCCCAAATATCTCATCCTCTGTGACAGGAGGCAGATAAAGTCTCTGAGAATAACCCACTTAGATTATTACCCTATAAGAATGAACACACATTTTCTTTATCCTTTTCTAGGTCCTATTTTATCCTTTGCTAAAATCCCATTTACAAAACTCTACAACAGCAAAGTTTTGTTGGTATAAAAATACATTATCATGGTGAGGGAAGAACACACTGAAAGTCAAGAGAAATACCAAGAAAGCAGACAATGGAGACTTTTTCTTATGCTTATAATTTTCCCAAAAGGAGATCTCTGGATGGGACAGTGAGGGTTGAGGGAGGAAGGTAATGGAACTTCACAGCCTCACCACGGAGAATTTAAGTTTCTGAGGAATCACTTAGGGGCAAGAAGAGATGTATTTGCAGAGCAGGATTGGGGATACTTTAAAATATATATACATACATGGTCATTTCAGTTTGGGTCTATTCCTTACACTAAGTATTACTGTTACTATTACATCAGGTAGGAAATCAGTGAGTGTTTCTCAGACTGAGTCTGGGTGGACAAGAGACTTAAGAAAAGGATGGATACTTCTGTAGCCTCTGAGGGCTACAGAAGCCCTCAGGACTCCCAACTCCTGACTCACATTTTTTTCTCTTCAGCTTTTCCTCTTTTCCAATAAATGGTAGCTGTTTTTAATGCTGCTGCTGCTGCTGCTGCTGCTACTACTACCATTACAACTGCTGTTCTTATGATTATAAGCTGCCTTTCTCAAGTTTAAAACCTCCTCTTGTAGGGTTGTCAAGTTCTACTTGACACTCTGCTAGAATTCAGCTGCAAGCTGGATGGTCTTTGAGAAATTTGTATAATTCATTTCCTCTCCTGGATCTGGATTATAGTCAGCAGGCTTAATGGCTTCTGAGTATGAATTCCAGCAGGGCTAGCAACTGAGGTGACATTAAAGGCAACTACCACAGATCCAAAATCGATGCTTCATACTCACCTGCCTTTGACCTGTGATCAAGATCCAATACCCAGAATCTTGACCCCCTGGGTTCTCTCAGATTTTATATCCCTTCCCAGGTGAATATCTAGAGAGCTGGCAAGTTTTTCTGTCAAATCTGCAGATTACAAAGTTTTTCCATAGTCAGACACTGCAGTCCTTGAATAGACCTCAGTAGTAGGAGGAGGGTGGGAGGAGGGAAACGTAGGCAGGGCCACAGCCAGTCACTCTGGGCCTCCTCACCCTCCTGGATGGGCTTTCCAGGCAGACTGGAGACTCAGGGGTGTCTAGCAATCTAAAATGGAAAGGAACAACAGATTTTGAGGAAAATTGACTCTAGGCCTTAGGAATGTCATCAAGTTGAGAGGCTTTACACTAAATTTCTTTGAACAACCAGGAAAAGGGGTATTATCCCAACACTCAGTTCCTGAGTTTCACCTCATTTTCTCTCCATTTTAGGCTCTGTGTAATTCCTGAGTTAAAAAGAGATATGTGGATTGACACACAGTGTATACCACAGTGTGGGCAGATTCCCTGGCACCTGGACTCAGCTTGCCTTCTGAGGTATGGACTTAGACAGTAAATTGGACTGCTGGGAGATGAGCAGCATAAACCACTCCTCTGCTGGGATGGGGTCGAAGCAGAACATGCCCAGGACATTCTAGCTTGGAATCTGTCCATGGCATACTTCCCTGAAGCAAGAGAGAGACAGATACCTGACTAATTTTCTCCAAGGAAAAGAGAGGCAAAAAAGAAATGAAAAGGATTTGTGGGTGTAGATAACAAGTAGTTACCACACAGTGGTGATTCACATTGCTTTATGAGAGCCTTGGAAATATAGCTTATTTCTTCACAAACTATGTTCTCATACCCAAAATGCCCCCCTGCTCATGTTTGAGTGAAAACCATCTTTCATGATTTCAGTTCAAATAAATTGCAAGTTTCATTATTTAATCCAGGGCTATTACTGTAGCATCAATGTGAGAATGTCTCCCCAAACATCGCATGGAAAGTCAATAGCTTTTAACAGATTTTTCATAAGCAAATAAAAACTCCAAGTTTTTAATTAAGTTTTTCTTCAATTCTAATACTTGGAGAAGTGGTCTCTTAAAGAATTCCAAGATCAACTTGTCACATACAATAGTAATAGCATGACTACTATATATAACACTACCTATATTTTATTTTATTTATTAAATTTATTGGGGTGACATTGGTTAATCAGATCATACAGATTTCAAATGTACATTTCTATGATACATGGTCTGTATATTCCATTTTGTGCCCATCACCCAAAGTAAAATCATTTTCCATCATCATATATTTGGCCCCCTTTACTCTTTACTACCCTCCCCCTACCCTGTGCATATATTTTAAAGTGGCAGAAACAATAGGCAGGGGGATCAAAATACATTTGTTCTCTTGAACTTACTGGTTGAAAAGCCAATTCTCTGACTGATTTGGTAGCCATCTGGTACTATAATAAAGATAGCTAAGATATTAATAATCTCCTTTAAAGTTTTAAGGAAAACCCATATTTTAAGAATATCCAGAATTGTCAAATTAAATCATTCACAAATTGAAAATCAGAATAAACATATTGTATATAAAGACCTGGATGTTGAGACTTTTTGAAGGCCTAGAATTCAATTTAGGTCTGAACAAGTTTATACCTGATCAGATATAGTCCCATGTGTGAAGGTTGGGGGTGATTATTATTGAGGGTAGCAATTAAAAAATAACTTTTTGGATGTGTCATTTTTCTGGCTTATGTCCATAAAGTAGTCAGTGCTCCTTTTCCCATGTTTTTGTGTAAGAAGGCTTTGAGAAAATAGTTGTATGAAGTCATAGGAGAGAACAGTTGGTTCTGGAGAAGCAAAACTGAAGAGAGTTCTATAGAATATGTTTTCTGCATGTGATTTTTGTATCTAGGACCTTGTGCATGAGATCAGTTGCCTCATAGCATTATCTATTCTAGAGTCAGTTTACCTTAGACCCTAGGAAGTTAATGTTTGCAGACAAGCACAGATCCTCTGAACTTATGGAAATAGCCTGGCAAGAACCAGCTGGCTGAGAGAGTGCAGCAAGTTCCCTTTCTTACCTGGGGGACTGAATTAGCTGCTCTACCTCTCAAGCCACTCACAGCAGAGTTTGGGCCCAACTTTTGGGTGGCAAGGCAAGGCAAGAAGTACCTGCTAGACCCAGGCAATGCCTGTCTGAATTCTGCGGTGTCCACGTTTCTGTATAGGGCACCACAACAGAGTGAAGTATGCAGAGAAGGCCAAATGACAGAGATGGGCTTCAGTGCAGGCTAAGGAGGTCTCTGGTAGAGACCCAGAGAGGGCATCCCCCCCAGCTGCATCATGAAAAGATAGACACTGTTCCCATTACTTTTGTTTGGGATGGTTCACCAAGTGTGCAGAGCTCTGGCATGGCAGAACACTGGGCAGAACAAAACAAGCCACCTTCAGCTGGGTGTCACTGTTTTAGAAGCAGCGCGAGCAAACCACGAACATGAGGCAGAAAGAGACCACGCAGCAGTATGCTCTGGACACTCCAAGACCCATGGAGTTTGAAGCAGGGCCCAAGCACACTCAAGGGCCAGTCACGTTTTCTCCCTTCTTCAACCTCCTATCACCTCCTTGGAAAGTGTCAAAACTTGCCTTCTGCTAGGCGACCACTTTCCCAGAGGAAAGGTGTCCCGAGGGCTGGGTTTTCAGGAACAGCTGTGCTCTTTCCACCAGTACCACCCTTGCCCCCTGCGCAGGTCCCCTGTCTGGTTCCCCGACCACCTTTCACATGTTGTGGGTCTGTTTTTCTGTCTCTTACTAGCTGGGCAGACAGAAACCTCTCCCAGACTCGGTTTTCCTCCTCCGGTAAACCGAGGCTGGCGAGAGTTGCCTCCCCGGTCTCGGTGAGGACTCAGTGGGAAAAAAAAAAAAGACTTTGGAAAGCCTGTTGCTGAACAGATGGTAAAGGATTACTTGCAAGAGCTTGGGTTAGTTTCATTTCAGCCTTGGGCATCGCAGAGAGGCCTCAATTACGTTCATAAAGAAACGTTTAAGCCTGGAGAACTGACCAAGAAGGGGCAACAACTCAGGTTCAGGCTGCAAACTCCCATCAGGAGGCGGCTAGGGTTTGAACGAATCCCTTGAGGGTATGCAGGAAGTTTAACCTGTCTGTGCTTCAGGCCTTCATCTGTGAACCTGGGTAATAATGGAAACCCTCTTCATAAAGTTACTGTGAGGGCTGAGTTGGCACTTAGCAAGTTCAGACCACAACGCCATGAATGCCCATTGTGGTGCTGGCTATCATTACTGCCTGCGCTTCCTCATTAGAAAATTAGGGAATTGTATTGGGCACCCGCGTGCAAAGCCGCTCAGTGAAGGCCGAGGGTTTCAAGATGTTTCTAGGGAGATGGTCAGGAGTTCCTGGAGGGTAGAAGCAGGCGGGAGGAATACGTTAAGGTGTGCAGGAGTCCTGTTTACTGCTGAAGGAAGGGCCTGCAAGTTCCAACCAAAGGCCGCAACCCTCCTCCCCTCTTCACGGAAGAGCAAGCGGTTTCCTGCGGGGAGGCTGGCACAGCGAGCGTTTACCCCCAGACCTATCCAGGACGCCGTGCTTTAGGCCCAGCAGCGGCGCCACGTTGGAAATGGGAAGTCAGGTCGGCGAGGGCTGAGGCGTTGCAGCCGGTGGGGCCAGAAGCACGTGAACGCAACTCTGAAGAGCGACCGTGCTGAGGCCGGAAAGCCGAGGCCTGGGTGGGCCGAGAGCGCTGGGGGACGCGGGAGTCGGCCCTGGCTGGCGCGCTGCGCCTCCACGTGCTGTGGACCCTCCTCCGCCTCGAAGGGCCGCGGCTCAGCAGGCCTTGGAGGAGGGCGGGCTGGAATCAGGGTGGGCGGCCTCAGTCCGCCCCCGACGCCCAGGTAGGGAAGAAGGGCCGGAGGAAGCACTACCGCACCAGAACATGCATCCACGCACGCTGGCGTCCAGGCTTCGAGCAGGGCGGCTCCAGGCCGACGGCCGCCAAGCCCCGCCCCCGACGCAGGCCCCCGGCTGTGCGCGGGGCATTGTGGGCCCAGCGGACGGTACCCCAGTCCCAGTCTGCACCGCCGCGGGGAGCGCCACTTTGGCGCAGCCGAAGCCCGGAGTAAGGCGTCTTACGCTCACCTCAGGCCTGAAACGTCCCGCCCAGGCAGGAGACCCGGGACAGGGGTCAACTGTGGGATCCTCACTGCGCTTTCTTCCGAAGGATCCGAGAGGCAATCTGTTAAGAGCAAGCAATTTGGAATCCGAAGCACATTTGAACTCAGGTGTGCAGTCCTGAGCTGTGTGTCTTCCAGCAAATCACCTACCCTCTCTGAAGTTTTAGTTCCTTCATTTGTAAAATAGCAAAAACAGCATTTACCTCATAGGGTGGTTAAGAGTATTGCGAGGACAAGCCTGAGTTCACATATCAGCTGGACTGCTTGCTTGGGTTCATTAGCTACTCTGCGCTTCTGCTTCCTGTGAAGGAAGTGGATCTGTGACCTAGGGATAAATAATACTTAACTCAAAAGGTCATAAGAATTAAACACAATAAGCATGGCAGTGCATTCAACCTAGCATGGAGTAAGAGCCAAAATAGTTAATTATTTAAAGCATGTGAGTGCCTGCCACTTTGAAATGCTGGGTAAATATAATTTTTATATTGTACCTTTTCTGCTCCACTTTTTCTCTTCTTCAGAGAGAAACAACGTGCACAGGTGCATGCCAATATGTGGGGTGGCAGTGTGCACAGAATTGGGGAGAGTAGCTTGGGGCAGAAAGTTAGGTAACACTTCTGGAAGCTCCATGATTCTCTTGTCCTTTCCTTTTCAAATTCTAGCAACAAGGTATAAGAATAGAAAAGGCAGAGTAATGGAGCTTAGAACATGGAAGGTGTTCGACAAGTGTTTCTTCTGTCAAAAATGACATTTCACATATTCACATAGTGAGGAGACAAGGAGTCAGTGTGAAGTAGAGTGGAAGCCCCAGCCTTGGATTGGTTTCCATTTCTGTGCTTGGCCAACAGTAGGCATATTGGGAGCATTTCTGGGGTATCTTTATGTCATGGCCTGGACATGGTGAATTAGGCCTCCAGTGGAAGGGTGGAATCTGTATGTTCTCCAAAGCTTGAAAATTCAGTTTGGAGCCAAAACACTTACCGTATTTTTCAGAACATAAGACACACCTGGGTTTTGAAGGAGGAAAATAGGAAAAAAAATGAAGCAAAAATGTGGTAAAATATTTAATAACATAAATAACACAGTATTTCACCAATGCAAATGTAAACAACTCAACAGCAGCATTAACAACCATTATTCCTCCCAAATTATGGGGGGGGGGTGCATCTTATAGTCTGAAAAATACGGTACATTAATGGACATCCCTTAATCATCCTTACAACTCAGGCCTTTTCAGAGTGGGTAAGCATAGCTATACCACATGCCTCATTACTGCTCCACTCCTTCAATACCAGTGTCCTCTGACTTTTCTGATGGGAGCACTTACATCTTTCTTTTGTTCTCTATCCACAGTGGGATAACGGATGATGATGTTTTCCTCACAACTAACAGGACCTCCAGGAAAACGTGGCCCGCCCCCCTGAACATAGTGTTCAACACCTGACTCTTCTGCTTTTTTCCTGAGGGCAGAGAATGCTGGTACAGCAACAACAATCTAAGGCAATGGTTCTCAACCCTTTTCATCTGATGGCACACATAAACTAATTACTAAGATTCTGTGGCACACCCAAAATTATATTTTTTGCCTATCTGACCAAAAAATAGGTAAATTTTTTATTCGTTCACACCAGATGGCTATTGTTGTGTTGGCAGTTGACTTTTTTTTTTTTTTTAAGTTGACACTCAAAGGGAAAAGAGGTCAGTGCCCCTGACTAAATAATCAGGTATTGCATGTTTTAAAAAATTGTCTGGCATACTGGTTGAAAATCGCTGATCTAGGGTTTTTCCTAAACTTTTGGCTTTTAGTCTCCTGTCCTCTCAGAATCTGACCAGAGAGTACTCTTAGCAGAAAGGAGAATAAAATAAAATAAAACAATTCCTCAGTGCTGTGAGCCCCAGGCAAAGGAGGAAACTAGTGAGAAGGAGCCACAACTTGGAAAAGATTTCTTTTTCCTGGCCATAAATCTCATCCCCTTGTTCGTCTGCCCAATGGAGCACGATAAAGTCCTTTTCCATAAAGTATTCAGTATTAGAGCCACAAAGCTCCCCCAATCAGTAGCCATCTGCTTCTACCAGGACTGCTGCTCCCCAAGCAGGGAAAGCAGCAGCAGAGAAAGGGCACCACTGTTCGGCTGCTGGACAAATGAGGAGACTGAATAGCTTTGGCTTTCCTTGTGTATCTGTATCTATAGAGACAGGGGAAGAAAGACGGCATTATATTGATACAACAATTGTAAAACAAAACACGGAAGAGGCATCTAAAGGGCAATATCGCATGCATCAGGGGTCTCCAGATAAAAGGAGAGCTAACAGATTTATAGAAACCTTTAATTGGTTTTCAATTGAAAGCTTAAGAGGCTGGGGCGAAACTGTGAGGAGTGGCAAAGTGCTCTCTCTCAGCCGTCTGGGAGGCGTGATCGATTTCATGGCTATGGGGGTTGAGGGGGGTGAACCCAGAACCCGCCAGTGTCTCTTCCACAGCAGGAGCAGCTCCATGTTACTAGCCTCCTTCTCTTTGGCCAGGGACAAACTGATCTAATAGGAATAAGGAATCTCCCAATCTCTTCTCTTCCTCTCTCTCCCTGCCTCTCCCTACCTTCTACCCTACTGATAGACTAATGGAGAGGGAAGGAAAGGTTGCAAAAAAAAGGAAACCTAACTTCCCATCCCCTGAAGAAATAGACCTCTCCCACCCCACCACCCCCACCTTAAAACATCGGGTTTTTAGGTCAGAATGAACGCCTCTTTGAAAGAACCAGAGTCCTGCCCTCACCCTACCCCAAGATCTCTCCTCTCCCCTTTTCTAGACTCAAACAGGAAAAGCTAAAATTCACAGGAGGCTCTCCAGCTACTATGGTGAAAAGTCTCCGCCTCACTGGGTTTGTTCTGGAGCGGATCTCTCCTCTTAGCCCAAACTGCGGCGCAGGAGGCGACCCCCACCAGCTTCAGTGGGCAGTGCCCACCCACACAGCTGCTCCAGACATCCTTCCGTTGGTTCCTAAAGCTAATTTATTGGCATGACCTTTCATTATCTTTCTCGATTTCCTAATTAATCAAAGATAAAAGGCAATGGTGCAAATTATGATTATGAGGAAACCAGAAGACGGTTTTGAATAAAATGGGAGAATAGAAATATGATTGATTGAAGGACGTGATAGAGAAATCTCAAGTACGATGTACAGGCCTCAGGGGTTCTTGTGGGTGGGTCGCTCCCGCTCTAGCGTCATGGCAAGGGGACAGTCCCCAGGTTAGGTCACTTGGATCCGAAGCCTTCGGAGGAGAGAGAACTGGGTTTCCTCTAGGGCTCCTAATTCAGTAGGCGCCTGCTCCCCCCCCCCAAAGCACACTCCACTGCTCCATCGGAATTTCAGGGCTCCTGGCCAGTGATCCACTCCACTTCCGGAGCGCCTTTGGATTGAAATGCACCCCATTATTGGGCTAACGCGCCCCAAGTCTCTCTCATAGTTTTTCTTCTGTCTTTGAACATGCTTCTAGTGAGGCTAATTCCTCGTGAAACTACAAGAGTCTAGTAGGTCAGAGACTACATTTCCTTGTGTAAGGGATTAATAGAGCCCCTGTCTGTTGCTGCTTTCCAGAATTACGTTCTGGATTAAAAGGAAGACACGTCATGAAAACACACTTTGCATTTACTGTTGGTTCTGATTAATGTTTCCGAGGGGATTTGTGCTGGGAGCTTACGAAACGTGCTCTCGGGGGTCTAATGCCCTGCGCAGGGGCAAGTAGAGGGTCTGTGGCACACACCCCATCGTTGAGGGATTAGAGAGAACTCAGGTGCGCGCAGGGCGCCAGGCGAGGTGGCCTTTTAGCTTCCTCCTCTCACCCCGCCCCAGCACAACTGCTTAGGAGGACTGCAGTAACTACTGCCCTGGGTGGAAGATTTAGGGTTTTTAAGGATATGTGTAAGGGGAGGATGCCCTCAAATGTGGGAGAAAAGGGATCATTACCAAGCCACTGAACTTCATACATTCATCCATTAAGGGGAGTTACGAACTCCGCATTTAGGGGAAGCGCTGCTCCCAAAAGCACCACTCACCACCAAATCAAAGAGACTCGGGGCCCCAGCCGAGGTGAATGACCTCACCTCCGCAAGCCTGCCATTCTCAGGACTGCTTTCTTGGGCACCCAGGGAAGCACCTGGAGAGATCAGCCAGAACCTAGGCAGAAGTACATTCCCCTCCCCACGACCCCCAGAGAGCGGACAAACCCTTGACGAGCGGCTGAAGGGGCAGGCGCAAGAGAGAAAAGTTCTAGGATGCACGGAGTCGGGGTGAAGGAAAATAGCCCTGCAAGCAAGGGCGTGGGGCGGGGGGGGGGGTGGAGGGAGAGCAAATGGGAAGCGAGAAAGGAGAGGTGTTGAGAAGAGAAATGTGACAAGTAACGTAGGAGCTGGTGGGCATTACTGCTCTCCGGCAGTAGGGGGCACCTTTCAGGACAAAACAGCCTTCCAGTGGGCGGGGGCGGGACGCTCAAGCAGAGCTGCCCTCTAGCCCGCACTCCGCCATGCGGGGCGCCCCCTCCTGGAGGTTGCGCGCCGGTTTCCCGCGGTCCGGAGGGTGCTCCCTTGCAGCTGTGGTTGCTCAGCCCGCGGCGCGGAGGCGCGGTGGTGGTGCGAGAAGGGAGGAAGGGCAGGGGTCGGAGTGGGATGTAAGGGCAGTATGGGAGAAGTCAGGCTGTCCCCACCCTGCGCGCTCCCCCGCGACCTTCTCACCTGGTGCCTGCGGGGCTCCTTCCCCGCTCCCACAACTCTGGCGTATCCCTCGGAGGCCCGGCTCCCGCCCCAGTCCGAGCTTGCAGAAGAGCTCGCCCTCCTTGCCAGGCGCCCGGTCTTGCAGCAGCAGCTGGGAGGGAGGGAGCGACCGCCGGCTGCTGCCGGGCGGCGTCTGGGGGCCGCGAGCCGAGCTGGAGGAGTCGCCATCTGGAGCCTCGGCAGCGGGCGGGGGTGCGGGTGCCAGGCAAAGGACCTGGCGGCTGGGCCCGCGACGCACTAGGGCAGGTCTCTGAGCGTGGGAGCAGCGCCCGGTCGGCCCCAGCGCCGGCGTGTGTGTGCGGGAAGAGTTTGTGTGGGGGTGTGTGGCCCCTAGGGAAGTGGAGGAGCAGAGGCCTACCCCTCCTAAGTCCCCAGAGTTCCGGGGCAGTCTATCCTAAAGGCCCGGCACCAGCTTGGGAGTCGTCCCCAAGCCCTTCACGAGGTGGGGAGCCGGGAGGGTGGGAACCAAAACACTCCTACACGCGCGCAGACCCACTTTCCGTCAGAAGTGGTTTTCCCATTTCCCTCCCACCTAGTCCATCCCGCTCCAGGAAACATTCCTCTCTAAACAGCATGGGGTTTTGGACACCTCCGCACTAAGACTACTTCAACCAGAACGTCAGGCAGACACTGACCCGGCATCACCTTTGGGAAAAAAACACTTTTAGTTTCCGATAGAGTGTGGAAAAGGAAGGAGATGGGTGAGGGAAGCTCATCCTCGCACATTTAGCGTGGGGAAGGGGAGAATAACTGGGAGAGGGATTTCCCAATTATTCCCATTTTTTCCCCAATGATAATAAATGTGGTTTCTTTCCTCCGCTCCTTTTGTTTCAGATTCTTCCAGTGTTTTCATATTTAAAAAAAAAAAAAATCATTCGCCCTTCCTTGAGTTTGGATGGGGGCAGGGAGCAAACTCAAGGAAAGGAAAAGATGACGATGTGGGAGCGGGCCAAGGAGAAGTTCCGGGAACAAAGCTCTCCAGCTTCCGGAGCTATCTTTGACGGGGATGCCCTCAGCCACGGTTTTAGCTAAATGTAAGGGGAGCTGATTGGGTGCATGGGTTGTGGCGGGAGGTCTGAATTTAAAAAAAGAGAGAGAAAGGCAGGCCCACTCCCACCCGGAGGCATTAACATACACCTCCCTCCCCCCAGCTGTCTCATGTCCGGCAGAATGGCATTATGTAAAAGATCTGGCATGTCACCCAGTGGCACATCTGGTAGGTGTAGATGGCATTCATTAGCACAGGGCTTCTACTCTGCAGCATGCCAAAGCCCTGACAGAGATGCCCGCTGCCAATCATTCATTCGCTGCCAATCCCAGTGCGCGGCCGAGAGGGATGGCTCCCTTCCACCCTGGCACCAGGACTAGAGGAAACAATGTGTTGAGCAGCGAAAAGATGAAAGCAGAGCTGAGGATGCGAGGCACCCAACAGATGTATCCCGTGAGGAGATAACGGTACGAAGAGTCATTTAGCAAGAAAGCATATGCAGGATCTCAGGAGGGAGGCTGGGGCAGAGGTCTGCCTGCCTAGGACTGAGCTGAGGGAGGGGCAGGGGAGGGGAACCCCTTCAGAAACTTCAAAGTTGCAGCTGCTACTCTAAGAACCCACAAAGACCTACCCCACAACCCTAACAGTAAGACCTCTACTCCCCATATGTACTCCTTATCTAACTAGCTCTGAAAAGATGACTTATCTGCCCTCCTCAGAGCTTTGTGATTACCAATATAAACAGCACTTAACTGTTTTCAATATTGCATCAGTCTCTTCACCTTGCAATTTGAGGATGCAAGCTTCACTGCATAAAATCTTTATTGTATTTTAAAAGATAAAAGGTGTTGTGTATATTAACAACATGGATTAAAAAAAAGGTAAAGTTCTTATTTCAATTCCTAGTCTTTCAAAGGGCATAAAGATGAACAAAGGAAAGTAAGGGAATTATTCAAATGACAAAGGATGGATAAACATAAAATCTAGAATAGAGATCATCTCTGACATTCTTTTTTCTGAACCGTAGTTACCTAGGTGGTCAGTATATTGTTTTTCTTTATGGCATGCATATATTTTAGAAATATTCTTTTTATCCATTCAATATTTTATAAAACAATAACAAAACTCAGAAGTTTAAGGGTTTGAAGAACTCGGTGTTTAAGATGAGTCCATAGCTCTTTATTGAATACATTCCTACAAAGATGTTATGTATAAAGTTGTAATTCTTTTTAGTATAGGTATGTAAAATTATGAAGTATGTGGGACATACATATATTATCTTATGGTTACAAGATGACTGTTATAATTCCAGGCATTATACCATTGTTCTAATCATGGAGAAAGGGATAGGGCAAAGAAAAGTAGTTCCTTCACTTTATCAGGGAAGGAACTATTTTTCATTAGCCAGACCAGGGTCACCAGGCCACAGATATCTGTGAAAGGAGTCTGGGTCAACTAGCCTTTAAGTGTTGAAGAGAGGGAACGAGGATTGGAAATGGTTGTTGAGTTGCAACAAAGGAATCTGCTAAGAAACTAAAGGCTTACTGGTAGCATCTGGCAAAAGCAGATTGTCAAGTTTTATCATTGTTTTGAATGAAATCTTTTCTTTTTACTGTAACCATTAAAACTTATCAGCCAGGGATATTGTACTTGAGTTTAGCAATTTCTTTGTGACATCCATTTCAAATAAGGGCTTTCACTTAATATGCTTATAAGATAGCTGACATAAAATTTGACTTATACTTAAATAAAATGTCTGGAAGAAAACTATAAATAGAACCTGTTTATAAATTTAAATGAAACAAGGAAAAATGACTTTTGTTAGAAGAACAAGAATTTTAATCCCAACTCTGTGACTCACTAGATGTGTGACTTTGGGTGTGTTACTTGTGTAAGTTATATATGTCCCTATCTGTAAATGAGTTAATAATGCCTTAAAGGGTTATGGTGAGTCTCAAAATAATGATACATATAGGTTTTAAAATGTTAGGGACCCAACAGGAAACAGAACCCAGTATGAAAGGATCCTATGAAGAGACTACTTAAAAAGATGTGGGCACAGTTATGGGAACAAATGTGATGATGAAGCACACAGAAACAGCACAACCAGAAGCTCTTTGGAGAGGAATTAGAGGCCCAATGAGAGTCCTGGGGCACCGCTACTGCCAGGGAGGGACCAGTGAAGAAACAGCCCAATCTTTCTCTTTTCACATCCTCCAATTTCATGTTGATATCTTCCCTTGGCCAAACCCAGGTGGAATCTAGTCCACAGGGTGCTGGAGCATGGCAACGAAACTGCGTGGGTCTGCTTTAGAGGACAAAGATCCAGACACAGAAGGATGGGTAGAATGGATCTTGGGGAGACAAATGTAGAATAACTAGCATGCAAATATTGCTATTCACAAATAATGTTCTTAGAGAACCCTTTCCGCAAACTTCTTTTCAAGGCACAATGCCAACTGGAAGTAAAAAGTTAACAAGCATTGCAAACCTAAGCATCCAAAATTTTAAGAATTATCTCTTGGAGCTCTTTGGCAGAAAGGTTCTTATTAGCACTCATGAAAGATTTCCAGAGGTCTTGGCCGGCCAAACCAACACCTGAAAGAATTTGAGAGTACACCCTACTGACTTCCTTTGGGCATCCTCAGGCCTCTCATCATTGTGTGGCTTCCTGTGTTGGAATTAGTCTTGTTAGGCCTAGTTAGTCACTTGCTGACCACTGTTTTCAAGGAAGCCAGCCAGGCTTCAGCAAAAGATGACTACCTCATAACAAATCAACCCCATAGCAACAGGAAATCCTACTAATGGTGTCCCTTGAGTTCAGAGTCTGTGTGAACTTCAGATTGAAGTAATTTTTCCTCTTTCCAACTTTGCTGTCCCATCCTTTCTTCCTGAACTTGGACTAGCCCATAGACAAAAATGATGAAAGAGGACAGTGGAGAAAAATGTTCTGTTCCCTAATTTTAGATAAAAATTTTAACTAATATCAGAGTCTGAGTGTTCACTCTAGGTATTTGCATAGCAAAAGCCTAATTTCTTAATCTCCTAGAAACTAAGAGTTTGAACATTTGAGAGGACTGATATAAAATTAGCAGTCACTGTTTAAATGGAGAGTAGTAAATTATAGAAAATTCTAGAGTTAGGAGGGAGAATCAAAGATGAATACTTTTGGAAGGGCTGTGTAGAACTAAAAAATAAATGCAACTGAAATAGATCAACTTCTGGCACGACAGCATAAGGAGCTCTGTTGACTCACTCCCCATTGCAATAGGTAAAAATTATACGTATACAAAAACAATAATTTAAAGCCTCTGGAAATGGTCCTAAAGGCAAACAACAAATGGAGAAATAACTATTTAAGAAATTCTATGAAAATTGGGTAAGGAAAGTTAGAGTTTGTGGTATTCGAACCAAGACTACACCCTTTCTGCCCCCTCCCAACTCAGTAAGCCATAGACTCAACTCCAGACTTCTGCAGCCAAGAGCACAGGGCTTCCTCTATTCCTTATATCCGAAATGGAGAATTTTCTATGCAGTAGGAACAGCATATCTGCTTATCTGATCCTGGTCCCAGCTGCCTGTTGCTAAGGCTAAGTCTCAGCTGAGTGTGGTTGGATGCGGGGAAGCTTCCTTCTTCTGCTCAACACTTACTTGTGGAATGGAGAATCTACTTTGGGTGTGGTGCATTGAGAATTCTGCCCTCACCCCTGCAATACCCTTTCTCCAGTCTGTGAGGAGGAGGTTCCATGCCAGGAGAGAAGCAAGCTTAGAGGACGATAAGTTGCTGCAACATCCCCACCCCAACTTCTCTCCAAACACTCCACTCCTGGAGCAGGGTTGTCTTTCAGAGAGAGAAGCTTGTCATTGTTCCCACCCACAGTTCTTTACCCCTAGCTCAGGAATTTTGCCTCTGAGAAGAAAGGGAAAAACTAGGTCAGGAAGCAGATAGCTCCTAATCTCTTCCTGAAAGAATTGACTTCATTTGCAGCAGTAGGGTGAAGTTTAAACTTAAGGGCTACTTTCAAGAACAGTAGAGGTTGTGGCTAAAGGTCGTTCGGAGATTTGTGAATCTACTGGAGATATAGCATAGTGTGTAAACTAGCTAGTTTGTATGAAAGAACCAAGAAGTAAGAGCTGTGAGGAGCCCTCCCAGGGTTAATATAAAAATCAAACACTGACCTCAGAAACTGTTCCATCCAAAGAGACATGTATGATTGTATTAGTGTATAGAGGAATTCTGCTCCTGGGAACTGTTTTTAAAAAAATCTTTTTCCAGCTTTATTGACAAATATATTTAAAGTGCACAAGGTAAATATATGATATAAATATATTTGTCAAATATATACATATAAATAAATGATTACCACAGTCAAGTTAATTTAACATCCATCACCTCATAGAGTTACATTTTTGTTGAGAATGTTTAATTTAAGATCTACTCTCCTAGCAAATCTTCAATATACAATACAGTATCATTAGCTACAGTCACCATGCTGTATATTAGATCCTCAACACTTACTCCTCACTGGGCATTTATATCCTTTGATCAATATCTCCCCAACGCCCCCACCCCACTGTCCCTGGCAACCACCATTCTATTCTCTATCTCTCTGAGTTTGACTTTTTTTTTATTCCACATATGAGTGAAACCACACAGTATTTGTTTTTCTTTGGTTTATTTTACTTAGCATAATGACATTCATGTTTATCCATGTCAAAATGGCAGGATTTTCTCATTTTTATGGCTGAATAATATTTCACTATGTGTATATGTATATATTATATAAAAATCATATTTTACATATATACATGTACATACATATACGTATATGGAATTTTCTTGATCTACTGGTACATTAACAGACACTTAAGTTGCCTTTATGTCTTGAATATTGTGAATAATATGGCAATGCATGTGGTAGTGCAGATGCATATTTGCAATATTAATTTTGTTTCCCCCTCCCAGAAGTGGGATTGCTGGACCATCTGGTAGGTCTGTTTTTAACTTTTTGAGGAACCTCTATTCTATCTTCCATAATGGCTATTTCAATTTACATCCTCACCAATAGTGTATAAGGGATCTATTTTCTTTACCTCCTTACCAATGCTTTTCAGTAATAGCCATCCTAACAAGTGTGAGGTGATATCACATTGTGGTTTTGATTTGTATTTCTCTAATCATTAGTGATGGTGAGCATCTTTTCATGTGCTTATCTATTAAGCATCATTTTGTGTATCTGTCTCTTCAGGTCCTTTTTCCATTTTTTAAATTGGATTGCTTGCATTTCTTGACTATTAAGTTATAGGAGTTCCTTACATATTTTGGTTATTAACCACTTATCAGATGATTTGCATATATTTTATCTCATTCTGTAAGTTTCCTTTACATTTTGTTAATTGTTTCGTTTGCTATGCAGAAGCTTTTCAGTTTGATGTAGTCCTGCTTCTCTATTTTCACTTTTCCTATTTGTGCTTTTGGTGGCATATACAACAAATCATTGCCAAGACTAATGTCGGGAAACTTTTACTCCATGTTTTCTTCTACAAATTTCAGAGATTCAACTCTTACATTTAAGTCTTTAGTCCATTTCATGTTAGTTTTTGTGAATGACATAAGATAGGGGTTCAATTTTATTCTTTTGCAAGTTGATATCCATTTTTTCCCAACATGATTTATTGAAAGTACTATCATTTATCCATTGCGTGTTCTTGACCTTTTTGTCAAAGATTAGTTGATGGTATATGCATGGGTTTATTTCTGGGCTCTCTATTCCATTAGTCTATATGTCTTTTTATGCCATTATCATGCTCTTTTGATTATTACAGCTTTGTAATATAGTTTGAAACCAGGAAGTGTGGTGCTTCCAACTTTGTTCTTTCTAAAATTGCTTTGGCTATTTGGGTTCCTTACAAAAAATCTTGGGATTTTTTTTCTATTTCTTTGGAAAATGTGAGTTGAGGGCACTATTGAAATAGGTAATAGGCTAGGAATTAGTACAGTTTAGCAGGTAGGCATGATCATGGACAGTGTGGAACAGAATCCTAGTAGTTCCACTATAGGTTGTCTCTCCCTGATCAAAACACACATGTTTGTGTCTGTGTAGGGGTAGGGGTAGGTAATAAGAATAATGAGCTTGAGGCAGGGGACCAGATCCCAGAGTGGCTACAGTGAATTATCTAAATTTTCTAGTTTCCAAGAAAAAATTGCAAGGCATGAAAAGGAACAGGAATGTATGATTAATATATTGGATAAGAAGCAGGCAACTGAAAATGCCCATGGAAATGACTAGATACTGGATTTAACAGACAAAGATTTCAAAGTTACTAATATAAAGATATTCACAGAATAAAGAAATATATATGACTAAAGAAATAAAGGAAGGTATGATAACAGTACTATACATCAAGTAGATAATATAAATAACGAAAATTTTTTAAAGGAAACTCTGGAATTAGGAAGCAAAATAACTGAGGTAAAAAAGTCACTGGATAGGCCTAACAGCAGACTTGAACTGACAGGAAAAAGAATCTGCAGACTTGAATATTGATTGATAGAGAGTGCACAAGCTGAGGAACAGTAAGAAAAAAGAAGGAAGAATAATGAACACAGCCTCAAAGAAATGTGGGACACTATTAAGTGTACCAACATATATGTAGTAGTAGTATTGGAAGGAAAGGAGAAGAAAAATATGAGAAATAATAGCTGAAAAATTCTTTTATTTATTGAAAAACAAAAAACCTATGCATCCAGGAAACTCAATGAATTCCAAGTAGGATAAATGAAAAGAGAGCTATGAAGAAGCATATCATAGTAAATATGTCAAAAGTCAAAGGAAAGGAAAAAATTTGAAAGCAGCAAGAGAAAAATCACACTTTATTTGTAAAGGAACCATCATAAAATTAATAGCTTACTTCTCAGCAGGATAATGGAGGCCAGAAGACTGTGGGCTAGCATATTAAATATGCTTAAAGAAAAAAAACAAAACAAAACACCTGCTTGGTTGAACCTGCTTCCTGAGAGCTATTCCCATTTAGCACACTAAAGAAGAAGAAAGATCTCAAATAAATAATCTAAGCTTCTACCTTAAACTAGAGAAAGAAGGAAAAAAGAAGAAAATAAGTAATAAAGAAAGACAAATAAAAGGAATTTAACAAGAAACAAATATAATGAATGAAAAAACAGTTCTTCGAAAATATATACAAAATAGACAAACCAAACTCCATCATGGCTGGCAAAGAGAAAGAAGGGAAATGTTTCTAATATCAGGAATGAAAGAGAAGATACAGATAAAAGGATGTTAAACTAATACTCTAAAAACTCAACAAATTCCACATATTAGCTGAAATGCCAATTCCTTGAACACCAAACTACCAAAACTCACCCAAGATGGAATAGATAACTTGAACAGTCCTATAAATACTGAAGGAGATTGAATTTATAGTAAAACAGCAACAACAACAACAAAATATTCTGAAAAAGAAAACTCTGTGCTGAATTGGCTTATGTGGTGAATTCTGCTAAATGTTTAAAGAAGATATAATACCAAGTCTACAAAATCTCTTCCAGCAAATACAAGAGAAGGAAATATTTCAAAATTCATTTTATGAGACTACATATGAAACCCGGAAAAAGGCAATCCAGAAAAAAATCATGCAGATCAACATTACTTATGAACTAACACAAAGTCCCCAGTCAAATATTAGTAAATTGAACCAAGCATTACATAAAATAAAAGTAGTGCAAAAGAAAAATGTAGTTTATCTAAGAAATGAAAGGCTGGTTCAATATTTGAAAATCAATAAAATAATCTATTATACTAACAGAAGAAGAAAAATCCACATGATCATATCAATTGATGCTGAAATAACATTTGACAAAACTCAGTATCTATTATTGATTTAAAACAAAAGAACAACAACAACAACAACAACAAAACCCTCCCAGCAAACTAGCAGTAGAGGAGAACTTCTTTAACCTGGTAAAGGAAATCTAGAAATAATCTTCCACTAACATTGTACTTGTTAGTGATAGAATGTTTCTCTTCACTGTCTGTAAAAAGGCAAGAATGTCTGATTTCTCCATTGCTATTGAACAGCATCTTGGCAGTCTTAGCCATTGCAATAAGGCAAGAAAAAAATAAGAGATGTACAGGGTGGAAATGAAGAAATACAAGTTGTATAGGGTAGAAAGGAAGACTATAAAGTAGAAATGAAAACAAATTTAAAAATATTTACAGATGATATGATTTCCAATATAGCAAAATACCCAGGAATTCATTTTTTAATCCTGTGATGAATATTTGAGTTAAACAAAGTCACTGAATACAATCTCATCAAATAGATACACAAAAACAATCATTCTATAATTGAATACCAAAAATTTTGAAAATTACAAGCAAAATTTTCCCATAATAAAGGGGTATACCTAGAAATAGAATTTAACCAAACTTACAAGATCTATATGATAAAAATTACAAAGTGAGGATGAAAGAAGTAAAGAAAACTTAAATAATGGAAAAATATGACTTTTTTATGGGCTGGAATACTCAATATAGGAAAGTTGTCAAGTTTACTAAATTAATCTGTAGACCTAACATAATTATAATCAAAATACAGAGGTATATTTTGTATATATAGACAAGATGATTCTAAAATTTATATAGACAGGCAAAAGAAACAGAATAGCTAAAATGATTTTGATAAAGAGAAATAAATTTATAGAATTCATAGTACCTGACTTCTAGACTTGATATAAAGCTACAGTAATCACCCCTGGCTGGTGTAGCTCAGTGGATTGAGTGCGGGCTGGGAACCAAAGGGTAGCTGGTTTGATTCCCAGTCAGGGCACCTGCCTGGGGTATGGGCCAGGTCCCCAGTAGGCAGCATATGAGAGACAACCACATGTTGATGTGTTGCTCCCTCTCTTTCTCCTTCCCTTCTTCTCTCTCAACATATAAATAAAATCTTTTTAAAAAGCTACAGTAATCAAGACAGTGTGGTATTGGCAAAAGAACAAGTAAATAGATTAATGATACAGGATAGGGAGTACAGAAATAGATTCAGTCAAATATAATAACCATTTGATTTCTGGCAAAGGTGAAAAAGTAATTAAATAGAGAGAGGAATATTTTTAAAAGATTTCATTTATTTTTTAGAGAGAGGGAAAGGGAGGGAGAAAGAGAAGGAAAGAAACATGGATGTGTAAGAGAAACATCAATTGGTTGCCTATCGCATGCCACCAACTGGGGACCTGGCTGGCAACCCAGGCATGAGCCCTGACACAGAATCAAACTGGGGACCCTTTGGTTCATAAGCTGGCACTCAGTCCACTGAGATACACCAGCCAGGGCAAAAGAAACATATTTTTGAAAAGTGATTTGGAACAATCCTTATGTAAAAACCAAAAGAAAATGGCTAAATATCATACCTTGTACCAATACTATTGCAAAATGGTCATGGATCTAAATGTAAAACCTAAAACTATAAAACTTCATTTTTAATTATTTTCAAGTACAGTTAACATACAATATTATATTAGTTTCAGGTATACAATGTACTAATTGGACAATTTTTACATAACCCATCCCAATAAGTCTAGTACTCATTGACACCATACATATACAACTTTTAGAAGAAAACATAGCAGCAAAATCTTCATGACCTGATGTTAGGAAAAGAGTTCTTAAGCATGATATCAAAAGAATGATTTATAAAAGAAAAGATGATACTGAACTTAACAAAAATTTAAAACTTTTTTAAAATGAAAGGCACTGTTGAGAGAATGAAAAGACAAGCCATAGACAAGGAGAAAATATCTGCAAATCAGATATCTAACAAAGGACTTATATCCAAAACAAAAAAATAATCCTCTTAAAACTCAACAGTAAGTAAATAAGGAGCCCAATTGTAATGTGGGTAAATTATTTGAAGAGACACCTATGAGGATGCTTGAATGGCAAGTGAATACATGAAATGATATTCAATATCTTTAGTCAGTACGGATAGGAAACTTAAAACCACAATGATTTTCAATATTAGAATGATTAAAATTTTTAAAAAATACTGATAATACCAAGTACTAGTGTACTAGTCTGCTTGGGATGCTGTAAAAAAATATCATAGACTGGGTGGCTCAAAAAACAGAAATTTATTTCTCATAGTTCTGGAGGCTGGAATCCAAGAAGATCAAAGTGTCAGCATGGTGAAGGTCCTTTTGCTGGTTTGCAGAGCTACCTTCTTGCTTTCCCTTTTCAAATAGGAGAGGGAAGGTGGGAGGGAGGGAAGGGGAAAGAGAGAGAATATCAGTATCAAGTCTCTTCTCAATGAGCACTAATCCTGTCCATGAAGGCTTCGCTCTTATGATCTAATTAGCCCTCAAAGGCCCCCACCTCCGAATACCATTACACTGGGGATTCAATATATGAATTTTGGATGGAACACAAACATTTAGTTCACAGCAGCTAAGGAGGATGCAGAGGGATTGGAACTCTTGTATAATGCTGATGGGAATGTGATATCCAGTCACTCTGAAAAAAATTGGAAGTTTTAAAAATAAAGTTAATCAGCCCTGGCTGATGTGATTCAGTGGACTGAGTGCTGGCCTGAGAACTGAAAGGTCCCTGGTTCTATTCCCAGCCAGGGCACATGCCTGGGTTGCAGTCGGGGTCCCCAGCTGGGCATGTGTGAGAGGCAACTGATGAGATGTTTCCCTCCCTCTCTTTCTCCTTCCCTTTCCCTCTCTCTACAAATAAATAAATAAAATCTTTAAAAACAATAAAGTTAATCATATACCTATTTGACCTAGCAATCCTATTGTTTGGGTATTTACCCTAGAGAAATGAAATTGATACGCACAAAATATCAGCCACTAATGTTCATACCAGCTGTACTCATAATTGCCACCCGAAGTTCTTTCAATGGGGAATGGATAACTCAATTTGGTACATACATACAGTGGAATATATGTATGTATGCTTGTCTACTCAGCAAAAAAAAAAAAAAAAAGAAGAAGAACAAACTGTTGGTATATAGAAAAACATGGATGATTCTCAAAGGAATTAAGCTGAGTGAAAAACAGCTAATCCGAAAAGGTTACATACTGTTGTTTTTATTTATATGAAATTCTTAAAAAGAAAAAACTATAGTGCTGAGGAGTAGAGTATTATTTACGAGCCTTAAAACCTCATGAAATTTTTCTGTCTGTATTTACCTGAAACTGGGGACACCTTTAAAGGAAATGTTTTTCTTTCTATATCTAACATCTATGCTTATCCCACCATTGTATCTAGGAAGCAGATAATTTCTTCTTTTGTTTTACGTGTCCACAGAAAGAAAATTGTTGTCCCAAGATGGATTATAGTAAGAGTCTAACCCATACCTGAGGTAGATGATGAAATCTGGGACTTTTGAATTGATATTTAGATGAGAATTTTGTCTTAGACTTAATGAGTTGAGGCTTTGGAAGATGTTGTATACTTTCCATGTGAAACAGATGTGAATTTGGGGGGACCAGAGAGTAGACTGTAATGAGTTGAATGGCATCACCCTCCAAAAGATACGCTCACATTCTAATCCCTGGAATCTAAGAATGTGATCTTATTTTTTGAAAGCATCTTTGCAGATGTAATTAAGTTAAGAATCTTAAAGATGAAGCCATCCTGGATTACCTGGGTGGGCTCTAAATGTGATGACAAGTGTCCTTATAAAAGACACAGAAACATGATGCATAGGAAGATGAGGAAAAGGCCATGGGAAGGTGGAGGCAGAGACTGGAGTTATTTGCCAGAAACTAAATAATGCCTGGAGACATCAGAAGTTGGAAGAAGCAAGGATGTTTTCTTCCTTAGAGTTTCAGAGAGAACACCATTTTTGTTTTGGACTTCTGTCTCCCAGAACTATGACAGAACTCATTTCTGTTCTTTAAATCCACAGGGTTTACAGTAATGTATGAGGCATCCCTAAGAAGCAAATATACCTACTTGTTATGTTTTTAGATTTGGAGCTCTGTTAAGGGAGGATTGTGAGCATTATCCAAGAGCCCTCATATGTATTGGTTTCTTTGTATAACTTTAGGAGCCTAGGATTCTTGGTTCTGGAATGAGTGGGACATGGCAAATACAGCCCTAAGTTTACACCCTTCACACCCCCTGAGCAGAGTAAACTCAAGAAAAGCTTAAGATTCTGTGTTACATCTAATTTCACATCCTATTGCACACTATGCATTTTCTCTGAAAAAATTATCTTGTTTTCAATGTTCTTCCAGTTGGTGGTGGACTTATTTCTAGAATAGGATGTATTTCCAATAGTTCAGACATAAGAACAAGAGGGCAACCTTTCTAAGCTGGTTTTCTCATCTGTGAAATGGGGAAATAATAATTGCAAAATTGTTGATTTTTTTAATCATAAAGCATGTGAATGTGCTTTTAAAGCTGTAAAGCAGTACTTGTGATTTTATGTGTAAATTTGACAGCCCTGGGATGCCCAGAGTAAACATTATTTCTGGGTGTGTCTGGAGAGTGTCTGTGGAAGAGATTAGCATTGGAATCACTGGACTCAGTAAAGTAGATCTCCCTCCCAAATGTGGGTGGGCAGCATCCAATCAGTTGAGGGCTTGCACAGAACAATAAAGAGGTGGGAATCTTCGTTCCCTCATGACTGCCTGCTTCAGCTGGGACTTCAGTCTTTGCCAACCCTTGCAGTAGGATTACTATAGTGGGTCCTCTGGTTCTTAGGCCTTCAGACTAGAACTCTAAATTATACTTCTGGCTTTCCATAGTCTCCGGTTTGCAGATGGCAGATTGTGAGACTTCTTGGCCTCCATAATCTTGTGTGTTAGTTTCTCATTATCTACCTACCTGTCCAGCTGTCTACCTGTCTGTCTATCTATCCATCAATCATCCTTCTTGGTTCTAGTTCTGTGTTGTTTCTCTCTTTTTGGAGAACCCTAACACATTACACAAATTTACCTTCAATCTATTAATTTTGTTAGAAGATTTAAAGCCCAAGTATTACAACTTTTCGCTCTACATTATCAATTCATTTTGTTTTTGTGTTTGTTTTCTCACTCCTTACTCCATTAGGCTCACTCATTCAAGCCTGAGTCAACTTCTTATCAGTTCCCACATTTTAGACTATTTACTTATTTCAGGCCAAATTCAGGCTAAGAAATTTGTGTCCCATTTTTGACACTATTGAAAAGAGTAAGATGCCTTTGGAAAATTGTGAATAAGCAGTTTCCTCCTGCAATGAATACATTTGCCAAGTTATTCCACTAGGCTACCAGAACCGTCCAGTTATTTTGATGTTTATCTTATTGGTAAACCATTGGCTGTGGGTTTTTTGTTTGTTTCCCTGTTTTGAGAAAGTTAAATATTTGATTACATTGTTTTTAATTTTAAAATCTTCTGTATCTAAGCACAAAAGAAAAAATCTAGACAATAGCTGAAGATTTCAGCCCAAAATTTAAATATCTGTTGCAAAATAATTCCTGGTATTTGAATTTTTCTGTTTTAACCTGAATTTTCAATGTCACTAACTATTGTCTTTATGTTAACTTCAATCAAGGGAAGACTATGATTTTAGTAAGAAATATCAGGAAGAATAAGGTAAAAAAAAAAACATGTCAACATTCACTATTCATGTTGCAGCCTTTAGTTCCAAAGTAATAGAATGAAAGGCTATCTAAATTTATTCATGCAAAACAATTACTTCTCATATCTGATTCATTACCATGTAGCCATGTTAACTCATGATAGATTCATTTCCTTTATTTGCTTTCTCTGAAGGCATTTTTTTCACTTTACTGTTTACTGCCTGTCCAATATTTTGTTTTTTCTACTATTCTTTGTTCAAACTGCAAAAATCTGAAATAAAAATATAATATAGAAGTATAGGCATCAGCTAACATTTCCTATGGCATATGGTGCTTCAGATGCCATATGCACCAGTGTTTAGTGATTCTGGCAAAGAGGCATAGAATGGTGAAATCCAACTGCCAGGACTGCTGAAAACAAATATGTAAATGCTCCAGGGCTTTTGTTATTCATAACATACCTCTAACACAGCACATACAATATGCTGTTCATTCTGTAACTAGTGTAACTAATAAACCACATTTTCCTCTCTTATTTTTTAAGGCTTCTCCAAGTTTGTGTGGTCTTTTGCCTCTAACCTTGAATCTCACTACTGAACTCTACATGAACATGAAACTCATATTAATGAAAGAGGCCTAGAGGAATACATTAATCTTTTTTCAATGGCATTTATTTGTGTTTTGTTTTTTCTTTTTCAAATTGAAATCCAAAGTCTTCTGCAGGCCTCTTCTTTAAACAAAGAAAATGCACTAAAATGTTCTCTACACAGCATGTAGTCATTAGGGGAAAGTAGTGAACACTGACAAAGGCAAATTTGGGGAGCAGTTTCTTTACTGTGAAGGTGTTCAGTGGTCTTCCGAGCAGTGAAGCCCTGTAGGATGTAAAGTGAGAGGAGGTCTGTATATATAATTACTTCAGAAAGAGATGTAACGATAATTTTCATATTTTGGAGTTCCTGCAAGCATTCAAGCCATGTAAAATGATCTCAATTTAGAGAAAAACTAATAATCTTGTTTTAGTGCATTGATTTTTTTCCTGCTGATTTAGACATAGCTGATGGGAAGCACACCTAATCTCTTCCTTTCTGTTTCATAGATGGGCAATGCACACAAAGCAGAAAGAAGAGCAGACCAGCAGTCAAAATACTTGGAGGTCAGCACTTTCCATTTGTCACCACACAAGCCTCTTTGAGCCTGTTTCCAGATGTACAATGAGGACGATATCTTCCCGGGGGGATGTGGCTGTCAGGGTAATATGATATAATCATTGTGGTAGTGTACTTACTTAGGATTATTATTATTAAAAAAATGCAGCTGTAGAATTTTCTGGTAGTCCAGAGACTACTTACCACTGAGTATTTTTCTGTACAAAAACCTAGAAGAAGTAACGGAAATGGAAAATTGTGAACATGCCTATAAGATGGTCAGCAATGAAAATTACTCCTCTTGGGTTTAATTCTTTTAGGTTGAATCAAACGCAATTGCCATTTTATAAATCAAAGGTGATCTAATAAGAGAAATTTCATTTGGATCTTTGTAGCTGTTTTGATGGATCTCTCACGATAACACACACACACACACACACACACACACACACACACACACACACACACTTGCTCCCATCCTTTTCTTTTAAGAAGTAACTAATAACTGGAAGAGCATTCTGATTTCCATTTCTGCTTAATAGCTTCTTTCCTTTCTATCACCCCCAGTTAGTCACCAAAGTATTTTGTTTGTAACTCTGAAATGCCTCTCAAATGTGAACCTCACTTTTGCACTGCTAAGCTTCGGTCCAAGTCTTCATTTCTTGTTTAGATTATTGAAGTATCCTTCTAGGTAATATTTTACCTAATAATCCTCTGTGGCAGCTGCAAAGGTAATTTGAGGGCATTGAGAAGGGGAGGTGGAATGTGGTCTGCAGAACTGAAAACTCTCCCCAGGTATAATCTGAGGTCCAAGATATAAGTATGAACAAACATTAACGAAAGTTGGAGGAGAAACTGCATGCTTAAGAAATGGGTGCTAAGAGCCCTTCCAAAGAGAAAGATGAGATCAAGGATCAGGGAGCTCTAGGATAAGGTAAGAGAACTTGCATTAGAAGATTTATTAAAACTATCCATAGTCCCACTGCCAACCACTGGGGTCGGGGGATATACCTCTTCACCTGTAGGAAAAAATTGCCTGGAAGGATTGTTTCTCTAGGAAACTTGAGAACTTAGACTACCTACAGGAAAAGCAGATGGACTTATGTTACAGGGAACTCCATAGAAAAATTCCCAAATGAGGTCTGAGCTCCCTAGAATAATGTAATACTAACTTTTCCTTCCCATGGGTACAGATAAAATGGGTAATTGTGACTATTTTTTGAAACAAGGTAACTTAAAGTTGCTGAACTCTTTTTTGAAAAGTTCCATCACTGAATTGAAAGAAAATAAATCAATAAATTCTCCTTTCAAAGCTGCTTTTGTTTAGGAATTTTATTTGATTAGTAAGTACATATATAAAATAGGAAAAACTTGTCTCTGAATTCCAAGGAAAATAAAAGGAAGTTATGTTTGAGTTTCACTACAGGTGAAATTGTTCCAAACTTCTGCCAAGAAAAAAATAATAAAAAACACTAAGTGTAACAACACTTTCTCTCCTCTTAGTTATGGCATATTGGACAGACATGCAGAGAATCAGCAATTAGGAACAAGTATCCCTTTTTATTGGGCTCCAATTACTGAGGAAATAATGCCAATTCTGGGACCACGTAGAATTTTAACATTTTTATCTTCAGACAGGAGATGTCTGGGTTAGACAAAATAGCATTCTCAAATTTAGCAGAAACTTCAACATCCTGTTATCCTCATTTTATCATTGACCTTGGACCTTTTAGATATACCTTCTCTACTAGAGAACTCCTTCCATCAGACACAACTAATAGTGGTGATGAAATCTCAAAATAGCTTATCTTTGATCATTAGAAGGGCCCAACATAACTCAGACCTACTCCAGATACTACTACCATCATCCACCATCGATTATAACAATTCCCAAGTGAGACTAGGCCACAATGCTTACTTACATCTTACATAAACAAGTCAGACTTCAAGAAGTTCAACCTACCTCCATGGACTTCTAGTAAATATGCTGCCAAAGTGAGCACCCTCATGAACTTCTAATAAATACGTTTTGAGAAATTCAGAGTGGACTGAGAAAAGTGCTTCCTAAAAAAAAACAGGGCTCCCAACAATGACAGACACATTAACACAGGATCGACACATTAGTTAATAGATCAGTCACTTAATTAAATACCCTAAAACAAGATTCTATAAGTGCACAGTATAGAATATAAATGTGACACAGTCTCAACCCTCAAGGAGTTGATAGTCTAATGGAAGAGGAAGAAAACTATGTGAGACTCACTATTGCCATGGTATGAGGTAGGACATGATTCATTCCGTTTAGATCGGCCAGAGAAGGCTTCAAAGAAGAATTAGCTGAGTTTGATCTTGAGAGATCAAGAGGATCCTGCCCAAAAGGGAAGGAAGATCTTACAGTCAGAGGAAACAGGAGGTAGTGGATTTAGGAGGGCTGAAAGAATCATATTGGAAAGAGCAGGAAATAAAAGATTGGGATTTATTGAAAAAATGAGTTACAGAAAAGATAAACTAGAAAATGAACTATAAATAGGAATTTGGGAACTTGAAATACAGCAACTAGATATTACTAGTAATTTGCAGAATAAGGAAATTATTGATGGTCCAGTTATTGTGATTAGTCAACTAGTAGATGCAAAGTGCAACTTGAATTAAAATTGGCATAATGTAGGCACACTCCCAAATGGTGACAGGTGTGTCATATATCCGTAATTCTAGATTTTCCCCACCTTTTCATCCCTCCACTCCCTGCCTCCCCTGACCCTCACCTCACTAAATGTCTCTGTGGCGAATCTACATGGTATTGTGGCATGGTTAAACAGCTGGTGGTTTGAGAGTGATTAATTTTGCCACAGGCTATTGTGTATCACTCCAGGAGTTTCAACAGGGACATTTCTTGGATTCTCCACAGTTGCTGGTCATGTCCTTACTTCAGCCTGATTTTACCCATTCTTGAAATGACCAACAGGAACAAACCTGCCGGTGAATTCTGGTCAATGGAATGGCTAAAGAAGGGCAACAGTAACATGTCTGCTTCAGATGAAGAAGAGAAAATGAATTCAGTAAAACTTTTGTTCATCTGAAGGAGTTATAAATCCTTATTAATATTGTATTTTAAAGCATCTGCATTAATGATGAAAGCTTATTAATTAATATCCTTGTATTTTAAAGCATATTTTCCCTACATATTCTTGTGGGTCATCTCTGAAGATATGCAGAGTTGATGCTGGGAAAGGCATTTTTATTTATTTACTTTTCAATTACAGTTGACATACAATATTATATTAGATTTAGGTGTACAACATAGTAATTAGACATTTATATTGCCAGATGGGAGGGGGGTTGAAATGATGGGTGAAAAGGTGAAAGGGATTAAGAAGTACTAATTGCCAGTATGGAAAGTGAATTTTAAATAGAGGTGAGTACTGGCTGAGGAGGTAGGAGCTCAGGGTTATTCCATTAACATGATGTATTTTCTAAGTAAATAATTATTTATCATTATAATGATATTATAACATCTCAGGTACAAATGTTACCATTAAAGAAAGGTGAAAAAAATTTAATATATCCATCTATATGTATTTTATAGAATATTTATGTGTATATATGCATGCAAACAAAATATATTTTAGAGAAGAGCTAAACCCCTTTGTGACAAATTTGACAACAAAATAAACAATCTTGAATATAATGCAAAGCTTGCCAAGTCCTGTCAGAAAGCTCTTGTGGCTCAATGCGGTTCTCAGATGCAGAAGAGCCACTAAAATAACCCCTTCACTCAGACTCCCTGCTGGGAGCTTTCACTGCAGTTGTCACTGTGAAAAAGCGTTCAAACTTAACATGTAGATACAGGGAGTGAAGGCAGGTGTGTGCACGTGCTCCTGTGTACGTGCGTGTGTACATATATAGAGGCACAGCTGAGGACTTTGCTCTAATGAAATACGCTGAAAAATTGGCAGAAGGGGCCTGTTAGCATTCCCATGCCCCTTTCTCACTCAATAGAGTTCAAATTTATCAGTGCTAACAGAGATTTTCATTCAGGTTACATTGATGGATTTTTCAGTTGTCACCCTCAGAACAAAGTAGTCACATAGAACAATATTTTTCAAATGATAGGTTGTGATAGAGTTGTGAACAGCATTGTACAAAATAAAGTAGAACAGAAAACTACGAGAGAGTGTATATAGTGTATAATAAATGTTAGTGTTGTTTGTTTGTGTGTATGTTTTGTGTATGAAACCTTTGTGCAAGTATGTGTGTTTATGTGTATTGGATCCCAATTTCCACTTTAAAATATGGATTGTAATTTTAAAAAGGTTGAAATATGCTGACTGTATTAGTCTTACAAAGTTTTCATAACAAAATACCAGCAACTGGGTTCTTACACAACAGAAAGTTATTTTTTCACAGTTCTGGAGGATGGAAGTCAGAGATCAGGGTGCCAGCATGGCTGGACAGAGGTGAAAACTCTCTCCTCAGCTTGCAGACAGCTGCCTTCCTCGCATGATGGAGGAGGCAGAGAGTAAGCTCTTTTCTTAGACACCAGGGTTCCACCCTCCTGACCTCATCAAAATCTTACTACCTCCCAAAGGCCTCTTCTCCAAATACAATCACGCTGGGGGGTAGAGCTGCATTAAAAGAATTTGGGGAGGACACAAATAACAGTCTGTAGCACTAACAGTTTATATCTTAATTTTGTGCTTAGTTTACAGTATTTTCATGCTGGAGACCAAAAACTTCCTGAAGGCAAATATTGGATGTATTTCATCTTTATACTCTCCACAGCCCTAAGAGTGTCATGAACTTACCAGAAGAACACAAAATAGTTATCAACAAATGTTGAGAGCTCCAGATGGTTTTGTTTAAAAGGGTAATAAAGATAATAGTTTGCACTGATATGGCACTCTCTACTTTTCAGAATGCTTTCCATCAATGATCCCATTGATAATTCAGAACTATTCTCTTGGCTAGAAGCATACAGAATATTACATTGATAAGTTTAATTGTCTCTTAAGTATGCTCTGCGTTACAGTGGTACACAGTAAAACTTCGTTTAAGTAGATCCTGAAGTTTGTATTATAGAAGGACCCAGGTTTTGTGGGGCTCGAAGCTTGTAGAATTTTGAAGTTCATTAAGAACAATAATACAGAATGAATAGAAAATTAAGTACAATAGTGAACATTTATTTAGAAGAAAAACAGAATTTGTGATAATTTTTAAGTTGACACATATCTAATTTTAATTTTCAAATGTGTATTGCTAGAATACAGAAATAAAATTGGTATTTATAGATTAACCTTGTATACTGTGACTTAATTCACTTATTAGAATTAGGGTTTTTAAAAATTTCTTAGGATTTTCTACAAAGACTATGTGTCCTCCATGAAAAAAAAGAAACTCTTAACATTTATTTCTTTCCAATAGAGTTAATTTGATATATCTTTGTTGCCTGGTTTCACTGTCTAGGATCTCTAGCACATTGTGAAAAAAAGTGCTGAGAGTGATCATTCTAGACTTATTCCAAATCTTACAGGTTATGTAACCAGTCATTCACCACTATGTATTCTACCTATGATAGGTTTTTTTGTAGGTATCTTTTAGATTGAGGAAGATCCTTTCTGTCTGTAGCGCAGAGAACTTTATCACAAATAGGCATTGAATTTAGTCAACCTTTTTGTTTTTTGCATCTACTGAAACATTTCAGCAATTTGATTATTATGCGTCTTAGCATATTTTTTTCAAGTTTGTCGTGCTTGGGTTTACTCAGTTTGTTAGATTTGTAAGTTTAGTATTAAATCAAAATTGGAAAATAAGTGGAACCTAATCAACAAGACAAAGAAGCAAGCAAAATACAATCAGAGACATTGAAATAAAGAACAAAGTGACAGTTATCAGAGAGGAGAGGGGAGAGGGAAAGAGTCATCAAGGAGAATGTATAAAGGACACATAGACAAAGCCAAAGGGGGTAGGTTCAGGAGTGGGAGGTGGGAATGGGTGGTGCACGGGAAAGTGATGGGGTAAAAATGGAGACAACTGTACTTGAACAGCAATAAAAAAATTGGAAAATTTTCATCCATTATTTTTTTAAATATTCTTTTCTCTCTGCACCTCCTCCTTTCCTGTTGGGGCTCTAACCACTTGTATGTTTGATTACATTACTAATGCTCTGCCTACTTATTTTTCAGTACTTTTCCCCTGTTGTCTTTCATTTTAGAAAGTTAATCTTATGTCTTCAAATTCACTGATATTTTGTTCTCCCGTGTCTAATCTTCTGTTGATTCTATTCCATGTCTTTTTTTTTTCTTTTCAGATATGGTATTTAACATCTCTAGAAGTACAATTATATATATAATTTCTCATATATAATTATATATATAATTTCTCATATATAATTATATATATAATTTCTTCCATTTCTCTCCTCATATGTGTCATATCTTCCTTTACTTTCTCAACCATATGGAACTTATTTATATTAACTGTTTTAATATTCCTTTCTGCTAGTTCCATCACTTACATTATTTTTCTGTGTTTCCATAGTTTGATTTTTATTCTGATTGTTATATTTTCTTGTTTATGTGCATGAATTGTAATTTTTGATTACATACCAGACATTATGAATTTATGTTGTTGGTGGATGGATTTTGATTTATTATTTTAAGTAATGTTGGATTTTGTTCAGGTGCACAGTTAATCAGTTGTATTCTTTCAAGATTTACTCTTTGTAAGTATAGTCAACCCTTTAGTCTGGGACTAATTTGGCCCCACTAATAAGGTGATACCCTTCTGAGAATGTCATCTGATGACCTATTATGAGATCTTTTCACTCTGACTGATGGGAAGACAAATTATTCTCAGCCCTCTGTGAGTTCTAGCATTGCTTTGCCTATTCCTCTTTGGTACTTTCCCAACCATAGCTTCGTGTAGTTTTCTCTCATACATGTGGAGATCACTACTCAGCCAAAGACTCAGTAGGATATACCTGTAAATGTAGAGCTGTGGAGCTTTTTATAGAGTTCTCTCCTTTTCATTACTTTGTCCTGTAAATTATAACTGCCTTGTACTCCATCTCTGTCTCCTTGGCTAGGCAATACTGATCATCTTTGCTGGGGTTCTGTGGGCTGGAAACTGTCTCCAAGCAATAAGCTAGTGAAAATGTAGGGCTCAGCTATGTGTTGTTTTCCATCTTTCAGGGATTTCACAGTCCTGTGCTGCTGTTCTTCCAGTCTGAAAATTGTTTCTTTATGTATTTGTTCATGTTTTTAGTTGTTTAAATTGGAAGAGTATATCTAGTCTCTGTTACTTCACCTGGTCAGAATTGGAAATCTATAATGTTATTTTTAATGTCTTCATAATACTCACTTTTATAGATGTACCATAATTTAACTAGTTGGATATTTATATTTTTTTACTTGTAAAATTTATTATGCCTAAATATAAAAATTATTATGCATAAACATTTCTACACTTGTTTAAATTTTTTAGATAAAATTTCTGGGTCAAAGAGTATAAAAACCAAGACTTTTTGGGTAAATTTCATGGCTATTACTTATCCCATTTAAAACAAGTGCTGGGATTTCTTAGTGACTCATTAAATAACAGTCTTGTTCACTATCCAGTTTTCTAACAAACTGATGCATAATACAAAGGAATGCATTTGTAGAACAAAATAGGGTGATGTTTCCTAGAGAAGGTAAGTTAGATGATGTGAAAGCTAAATGTGCCTACTAACTGAGGCAAGGGTGGATAGAATTTCCCAAGTACAGATAATGCTGGACCCGGGTGAACTTCACTATAGGGACAGACTCTCTCTCTCTAGAAGAGTAATGAGTGGCATGTTCCCAGTGAAAGGCCACTGGCAACAGGTTTATGCATTCTCCGGGGGTTGTATCTAAGATTCAGAGTTATTTTTAAATGGTTCTACAGCATTAGAAGTTTGGTCTTAACTGTCCTCTAAACTTCTTGATCTTTGCTGGCCAGGAATTTCACATTGCACATAATTACATCCTCCCTCTGCCAGGTTCCTTTCCCTCTAGTTGGGCAAGCTCCATCCCTTCTTGGGCTGGGGGTAGTTAGCAAATGAGATATTATCTGCCTTCTTTCAAATCCATTGTCTATGGTATAATCTTTGTATTTTGTTGTAAGCTCCCCTTTCAAGGCTGTAGGCTCTGTGGAATTAATATATCTGTTGAACACTGATATTAGATTCTTGTTATTGTTTTTGTCCTAAGGTAATGCTCTTTCTGACTGAATAGGGGAAGAGCAACAAGAGAATTTAGTAATTGGGTGATAAATGGGGTAGAGAAACCTCAGGTGTTATCTCAAAATACTAGCATTTTAGCAGGTTTCCCAGGCTGGACACTGACATCAGATGGATTCCAGAGGATTTTGAAGGGACTAGAAGTGACCTAGTCAGTGTTATAATGACATGAATACTTGGCTTCTCAGACTAAACATAAAAATTTACTTGGATTTATTAGTGCCCCTATGCTAGAAAATCAAGCACCTAGAATATTTTGTCTTTCATTCTTCTTTCTGCTCTTGCCCCTGGTGCTCTGTTTTCTTCTCTGTACATTCAGCTTTGTTTACCTGAGGTTCCACTCCTTTCCTCTCCTGGATGTGGAATGTATAAGGCTTTGGGTAGGGTGGAAAGATTAACAGTTATTGGTCATCTATGATGTTCCTAAAACATATTATCTCTATTAATCTATACAACAACATCCAGTTAATTCTCAGAAAGTTTACATAAATTACTTAAGATTGCACAGGTAGCAGGTGGCAGAGCTGGGATTAAAATCCAAGTCCATCTGGTGTCAAAGCCAGGCTTTAATTACTTTGCTGCTTTCCTTAACAGAGACATTGATGAAGCCCCTGATTCTTCATCATTGAAATCTCTCCTACTTCCCAGACATATGGAAGACATAATCTATCCTCATCTTTTCTTCTCCCTATCCCAATGATCATATTGAGTCTGTAAAATAAATTTTATATCTTGTATTGTCTTTTCTGGTTTAGGTTTTCAATAATAATACTCTTGATATGGCACATTACGAAGTACTCCAGAGGCATAATTTAAGGTATCTTGATTAATACTGATGTGGGTTTGATGCACAGACTAACAGTTGTATGGACTAATTACTCTCTGAGATCTTTCTTTCTTTCTTTCTTTCTTTCTTTCTTTCTTTCTTTCTCTTTTGTTCTTCTGTGCCATGTATAGTGTACACCCATGTTTTTGGCCCAAACTATAGGGAAAAAAATCTTCCAATTTAATTTTTATTTTTAATATTTTCCCATTTATTGTTGTTCAGTTACAGTTGTCCTGCCTTTTTCCATATTGCTCTCCCCTGCCCCACCCCTCCAATTCCCACAGTCAATCCCCCCCTTGTCCATGCCCATGAGCCCTCTATTTGTGTTCCTTTGCTTGGCCCTTACCCTTCTTTCCCCCATTATCACCTTCCACTCTCTCCTCTGGTCACTGTCAGTTTGTTCTTGATTTCCAAGTCTCTGGTTCTATTTGGCTCATTTGTTTGTTTTGTTGATTAGGTTCCATTTACAAGTGAGATCATATGGTTCATTTCACTTAGCATAGTGCTCTCTAGTTTCATTCATGCTGTTGTGAATGGTAGGAGTTTTTGAAAAGAATGTATATTTTGCTTCTTTGGAATGAAAGGTTCTGTATATATCAGTTAAGCCCATTTGATCTAGCATATTGTTCAGTGCCACAATGCCCTTGTTGGTTCTTTGTTTGGAAGATCTCTCTATTGTTGGCAGTGGGCTATTAAAATCCCCTTCTATAAGTGTGTTGCTGTCTATATCTTTCTTGATGTCCTTCCAGATTTTCCTTCTATAGTTGGGTGCTCCTATGTTGGGTGCATATATGCATCTAGCCTGCTCCTTCTAGTGTATTTTTTATTTTGGAGGTTGTATTCTTCATTTCTTCCTGGTTCTTGTTTATAGTTTCTATTTCTTTTTTATTCTGTTGTAATTGCCACTCAGTTCCTTGTAGTTATCATTGAGTTCCTTGAGCATCCTTATAACCATTATGTCTGATAGATTGCTTGCCTCAATTTCATTTAGCTCTTTTACTTGGTATTCTTCCATTCCTTTTGATTGGAGGTTCTTTCTTTGTCTCCCCATTTTAGGTTACTCTTTTTAAATGTTTGAACATCTCAAGATGCTTTGCTTTGCCAGTTTGTCTTCATTGGGTGGACTTCTGTGGTAGGGGTTCTGTGGGACTCACTGGTACAGACTTTTTTATCTCCTTGTCTGGATGCTCTAGGGTTGCCTTTCCTTCCATTTGTGAGGGTCTGTTACTGTGCTGGGCTTTACTTGTTGGTGGCTTCTTCACTTGTGGGTTCTCCCCTCCAGCGAGCTTACTGATAATCAAAACTCCTGCCTCATCTTGTATCTTGTTGTATTCCATTTGCACTTACAAGAAGGGCAGATAGAAGAAAAATATCATTAGTTAAAATCTGAGATGTGTCCAGTAGCAGTGGGTGTTCTGCCATTATCAATAAGATTCTTATATACAGGAAAACTCTCCAATTCTCCAAGTCATGCTGCTTCAGGGTAGAGGAAGATGGCTACCTTGGTACCTTGCCTTTGGATTACTGGGCATTCTTGCTCTACCTCAGAGGCAGAGCTGGCTCTCGGGCCAGCTGGGACCACCAGTGCACTGACTCTTGGTGTGGTTTCCCGGCTGTGATGGTGCCCTGTCAGCCCTGCTTTTTGCTCCATCTCTATGCAGCTCCTACTTTCTGTTTCACCCTTGTTTTAATTTTTTAATTCAACTTTTTATTTATTTATTTATTTATTTATTTATTTATATATAGATACTTGTTTTTGTACTATAAAGGAATTTTAGCATTTAATTTTAAACATAGTATGGTACAAGAAATTTTATGTAGCAAATAATTACAAAATATAAGGAATAGATACAGGGTATTTCATGTACTACCACATCCTTATTTTTCCTTTAAATAATTGGACAAAATATGTGCATTATACATTGCAAAATACAGTATATATTTCTTCCCCTGAATGAAGTTCTTCAGGTCAAAGTTGTCTAAAGATTCCCTTTCTGTGTGATTATCTTTCTTAATGGCATTTTGTTTCAGAGTAGTTGAATTATAAATTGTTAAAAGAAGACATAAGACAGGTATGAAAAAGTGAGAGGACATGAGTCTCCAGAGAGAAAGAGAAGGATCAGGGACAGTTGTTATTTGCTTTTTAGCTGGTTAGACATTTCAGGTGCCCTGAGTTTCAGAAACTTTTAACACAAAGCCTCATTTCTTTCCTGGATGCAAGTGGGTGTGCTGGCTTTACCTGAGGACTCCCCTCTCTGTACAGCCTGCTGTGCTAATTCATTTGCTTTTCTCTTTCTCTAAGTCTCTGAAAGTATAAATGTATTTATTTATATACTTCTTGATGTACTCCAGGGTGCATATTAAAAAAATGAGATATCAAAAGCAAAAGCATTTTTCCCTTAATAAATGAGGGAAATTGTGGATTTAGCTACCCTTGAGAGGCATTAATCTATACAGTGGGATGACATTAACATAAAACTCTTCCTCTCAATCTCCCTTCGTTGGATGGTGTGGATTGTGCTGGGCTGCATTTTCACTTGCCAGTTAAAATGATCTGTCTTTCAGTTTAAAACAGTCCCGTTTTCTAGAAATAGTCAGACATTCCAAAATTCAGCTTCCTATGACTCCTCCTCTCTTGTCCCACTTGAAACATGGTATCTGCATTCAAGAGGGCTTATGTGTCCTTGTGATCTTGGGAAAGAAGGAGACTGCTCTGTGTGGGGTTTTGTGTTCTCCCTGCTTGCTGGGCAATGCTTTTTACAGCTCCTTATCATGAGCACCAGCATGGAGTCACCTGCAGAAGTCTGAAGCTGATGAAACTTGGTTTTTGTCCTCTTGTTATGGCCAGGGCACAGTGATCCCCCCACTCCCAGAAGGGGCTTCATCTTATCTCTTGGTAACCTCACTGATCCTCCACAGTTTTAATACTCATGCTACCTCATTTCTCATCTCAGCCTTCTAAGTCTTCTGGCCCTTGACTCATTTATGTCACATCAGTTTCTAAATCTCTTACAAGCCACACAGTGAAAGACTCAGAAGGTGCTATTTCTTGTCCCCTTTTTATGCTTAAGTGTCACAGGACAGTTTCTAATCTCCAGCAGATATCCTGTATTGATGATGGGCAGCCTAGGGGTTGGTCTGCTAGAATTCCAAATGAGAAAGGAAAGAAACTTTACTTCTTATGCTGCTTACTTGTATATTATAATATGAATTTCTCCCCGGAAACAAATATTTGAGTGCAACTATTTGGGAGGGGATCTGTGGAAACATCAGTAGAGAAGTGAGAAACAGAGACCAGGAAAGAAAAAAGCTAATAAAGAGTGCATGATCAAGCAACTAATGATGTGGTTTGAAACAGAGTAGAACATAAGCCTCAGAGTTGTTTTGTTCAAGGGAGCACTGAGTTGGGGTATTTATATGCCATGTCCACTAGTCTTGGCTTGAGAGTTGATATTGGGGTCCTTCATATTCAAGAACTCTCTGTTTTCTGCATGTGGAAGCAGAGCAGTCACTGGTGGCCAGAGAAAGCCATCAGGCAGAGGGATGAAGGTACTGTCATTGGAATTCAAGCTGGCATGCACAGATGGTGAGGGCTGCAGGGATATGGCTGGGAATCAGCTGTGCCTGTAACAGTCTCCACCTAGTCCCACTTAGATACACTCATGACCCATGATGAGTTTACCCTGTTCTGTTATTGATTTTCCAAATTTGTACTTGGTCAGAACTCAAGAAAACAAAACAATACTAAATCCCCAAATAAACTATCAATAGAGGATTACTGGGACAAACTACAGACCTCACTTCTGTAGTTAATGTTGTGGTTGTAACTGAAATCCACTTATTTTCCTCCGCTATTACACATTGAGCTATAGAAAGCATTTCTGCTCATCTAGGTTGCTCACTCAAGTATCCTAAAGCTTCACCCAGAGGGATCTGAACACCTACTTACTATGTCTTTGTCTGGCTTAGTTTCCTATAATTTTTTTACTTTCTCCACTTGTGGTTACCATCAGTCATGCGGGCACTAAAAGGTTCTTCAGTGAATTCCCTGAATTCCAGACATACTTCTCCCTGTTTGATATCAGACAGTATTGTGATTGGTAATGATCATCAGGTTGTATTATGATCTTTCTCTGCTCCAAACAACTAGGTGTCACTGCGGCTTTAGGTTTATTGAAAAACTTACTATATCTCCTGGTAGAAGTCACCCATGGGGAATCATGAGCTCCTGTTCTGCAGAGCTTAGGACTGTGTAATGGGATGCACAAATTCCCTCAAAGGAAGCACTAGGAATAATGGTGTGAGAGGCCATTCCTACTTCCACTTCTTAGTGGTGGATTCGGCACCATATAATGGCCATTGTTTCAAAGTTTATAGCCCATATTAAAGGACAGCACTTCTTACAGGATATCAACCCTAGTTAGCAGTTGGCTTCACATTTAAGAGGTCATTCCAATGTTCTGTCAGGCTTGCACCTTCTGGATGATGCCATATACTGTAGGATAGGGGGTCCAGTGGTCATGTGCCTTGCTTCCTTCTGCATAACATGTTGGTATTGTATTAGTATTATCTCAGCCTTTAGTATCCAGGAGCCTTGTAAATATTTGGGTATTCCACTTTATGAGTGTAAAATTTCTCCTGTAAGTGGTCACTCCAGTGCTGTATAAGGGGATCGCTATTGTATACACAGTATTTGCAGTGTGCAGGCTCCTTCTGCAAGGGGATGGACTTCCCCTTTGATTGATGGGCTCTATCAGGTCTGAAAACTGGCTGAGATCTGGAAACTGGGTAAAAGATTATGACATTTAATTGCACCGACACCAATTTTCTGCTTATTTGCTCGTGATCTTTTTGTTTTTGTTTTTTTGGTTCTACAGGTAAAGGAATACACACATTGTCAAGTTTGCCTCTTGAAACACAAAGGTCTATTAGGTACTTCTATATGGTTTCTTTGGGTGAGGACCTGTTGTGGCCATTCCAGTTTTGCTGCCTGCATCCATCTTGCTTCAGGAGGTTAAATGCTACCACTTGGCCTCTCCTATTTTGAATTCCATCTTTCCCATTGAAACTAGGGGACCCCATTCCATATGGACAAGTCCTGTTTACATCTCTGACTTAAAGAGGACTCACACCTCTACTCAAGGATGCTGGTGCCTTCCTTATTACTTTAATGAAAGGAATGTCCTTTGGGCCCTGCTGGGGAACATAGCTGATGGGTTTTCTGGCCCTATGTGATAAATCAACTTTAACATGTCCATTCCTCTGAAGCTTTGACTCCATCATCAATACTTTGCCAAGGCAATTCTATCTCACTTGCCATAGACCACTGTCATCTCCATACTTCAAGGAGCTATCCCAGCAGTGTGGTTGGATTGACTCAAAGCATCTTTGTTCATGGAGCCCGGAGTCATGGGGGTATGGCTGCAGATCAACAAACTCAAAACTGCTTTACATCTGCTCCTTCCTCATCCTCTACCTTCGGGTCCATTCTTGGGCAACTGATACAAATTTTCTTTGTATCAGTTGTAACCATTTCTTCATTACAACCGATACAAATGAGTCAGGTTCTGTGACTTTTTCGGTAAATTACTTCTGTCTTCCTGGAAGAGGCAGTATTTCCTTAATCTGGGCTGGCCTGAGAGTTGTTCCTGATTATGTTGTTCTGAAACTGTGGTTCTGAAAGTGTGGTCTCCAGAACAGCAGCATGAGTATCGCATGGGAATTTGTTATAAAGGCAAATTCCAAAGTCTTATCCTAGACCTACTGAATCAAAAACTCTGGGGTGGTAGCTCAATAACCTATGACTTAACAAGCATTCCAGGTGATGATGCATGAGTAAATCACTCATCTAGAAGCCATGAGCAGAAGCAGAGACAGATACTAAGAAATGCAGATATTCATTTTATGGGTCATGTACCTACAGTGATGACTTTTCATGGTCTCCAGGCAAGGAGAGTCTATGATTCTCTACCAAGAAGAGAGTTGCTTTTGCAGCACAGTTTTAGAGGGCATAGGGGTTCAAGATTCTTATGTGTATATACCCAGATGTTCTTATTCCAGCTTTTAGGTCCCTTTCTTCTCAATCAGGGCCATGAATTTAGCAGAGGGATTTGTCAGGGGATTGTAAATTCCACTTCTATTTGCAACTGCTACTTTTCCTATAAGATCCATAGCCTGATTTTCAGCACAGTATGCCTTCTGACTGCTGAAGATAAGGGTCTCTTTAAATATTGAGGTAACGGACCACTCACTGGCATTCACACCATGTTTTGAGTTGATAGTTCCCTGATATGACCCGGTGATTTGCTTCCTTCATCACTTTGATGGTACAAACAACACCCAGACATCTCCACAGGTTTTATCAGTACCACTGTCCCCTCGCCTCTCAAAACCCAGAGATGTGGCATAAACCAGTATTCCTCTTTCACATGAGTCCCATCCCAATATTCCATGGGTAAGACTCTTATTATGTTGCTACAGTGGTTTAGGAATTACCACCATTTCATTGCTGCCCCTCTAGAAGAATATTCTAAGGATTCAATTGCATGTAGATTTACCAACTCCCATCTTATGGCCCAGAATTGTGGCACATGGCCTAATTGTATTGATGACTATTCAAGTGAGAATTTAGTTTCCCTATCTGCTATAATGTGAAGCAGCAGAAGTGAAGAGAGATAAAGGTGAATATTGACTCAGCCAAACAGCAATGTTTGCTTCAGAAAGAATGTAAGAAATATTATACACAAACATACACATGTAGGTTACCCTTGGAAATCCTTGCACGTCTTATTACCCAGGAACTCTAATTCAAATGAAAGAACTCAGAATAACTCATTCTTGAGTGATTTTTAGGTAGCTAATAGGGGCCTGTATTTACTTTGTAATCTCCCATGCTATATTTAAATTCACTTTGACAAATATGTACTTTCTTTTCCTCACAGAAACAAGAAGTAGACAACAGCAAGGGTTCTAGGACATTGTATGACATTCCAGGTAGTGACAGATCCCGAGAAACTTCTTCCCACTCTGTTAGGGGTTGATACTTTGCTTTTCCCCACTCCTGGTGTCTTGTCCCAAGTGGAAGGCATTTAATTAATGTGAAATTTATGCCTTCTGCCCATGCCTTTACTCTTCTCTTAGAGAAGTAAGAGCAACTTATTTGATGGTTGAGTTTGGCAACTTAAATGATAGTTGAGAAAGCAGCCAAGCACAGTTTATTATTCTAATCTCCCATTTCTCTTAATATTTAGCTGTACAGAGAAAATAAACATACGGCTTCACTTCTCCTGCTATAAGTTTTACAGCACATGCCTCCCCACTTGGGGATGCCTGTGGCAATAAACTGTTCCCTGTGATTGAATGAGTAAGTATGAGGGAAGCCCCTGGCCTGTTAACAAGTCTCAGTCATAAGAGTGGTATTTTGATTTCTGTCTGCTTGTTTTCCCCTTGTTTGTCTCTTATTTTATACAAAATGTGGTTATGAAAATAAAGGTGTTATCTATTATTCCCACTCCAACATCATCCTACCTTCAATACATAGAAGGTTTGAAATTTCCTGACAGACTCTTCCTTTTTGTATATAGTTGCAAATGACAATGATTGCACTGTTACACAATTTCTGGTCATGACTGTAGTTTCTCTTCTGCAAATCTCACATCTACAGTTAGACTTGCATTTTTTAAACCAATTCAGACATATATTTCTACAACTTTTCTAATACTGTGATATATTTTGTCATTCTTCTATAATTTTACTTTACAAAATTGTTCTTAATGGACAGAAGTTCTTTTTCTTTTATTTGTTAGTAATATCCATGCTGCCCATGGTTAACATTGCTACATGACCGATTACTTATTTTTCAGGCATTAATGTGGACTGTTTAATGACAAGTTTGTTGATAAATCTGATAAACAGATACTGTGCTAATGTGAGTTTCCTTGAAGCAGAGACTGAAGCAAGCACTTTGGATGCTGCTAGTTTATTTGCTTGGGGGTGGGAGGGATTCTGGTTAGAAGTTAGGAGACAGGGAAGGAGGGCAAGTTTATAAAGGATATCTTACTGAATTGATTTCTGCTGTGTACAACAGGAGCTCATTCCTACTGGGATCCTCTGAAGAACCATGTAAAATGCACTCAGAATTGTCCTTCCAAAGGACAAGAGATCAGGAGACCAGGTCATTTGTCTGGACAAAAGTTATTCTCCTTTTCAACTAATTGATGGCTTTTACTGGGATAATTAACTACTCCCAACTTCTGGGCCACCCCTTGTGCAAGCAAAGTGAAGGAAGGTGGAATGACCCAGCAGGGACTTGCAGGTGTGAAGAAACTCGCACCTGCAAGCTTCTAACATAGCTTGTCCACCACAGCTAGAGCTGGAGATCAGTATAAATTGAAGGGATGGGACACAGGGCTCTAAGTGCCTGCTTCAAGTATTACCTGGAAAAATATTCACCTAGAAAATGTTCAAAAGAGAGCAACTACTTGCTAAATTCACCCCAGCAATAAGTACGTTCACTGTGGACCTCGTATGGCTAAACAATTGTTTGTTTTTTCACAAGTTCAAGTAAAGTTGCTTTGAGTCCTTCCAAATTCCAGAGTAGTCAGATATATATGTATCTTTATATCTCTCTGTATGCCTACCTCTCCACTGACCCAGTCACGACTTCCTTATCTTGTACTGACTTTGGGTTAATCATGTGTACTATTGGAAAAATTCTGCATTGATATTAATATCTAAATAACATTAATTGACAGTTAGTTAACTGATCCTTGTAAGGAAATCGCTCCTCCTTACCCTTGTATGTGTGTATCTCTGGTTCAAAAGTTGGGATTGTCTTGTGATTTCAAGATGATGATTATCCCAGTATGGTTAACTTTTCGAAAGTGAAATTAGGGCTTCGTAGGTTACAAAGTGCTTTTCTTCTTGAATGCTGCTACTGACAGGGAAAGAAGGAAGTCCCCAGGGAGGAAAATGAATTAGAAACTTAGGTTATTGAGTGTGGTTGCTAAAGAGAATATCTCTTTTGGAAGTCATCCAGAAACTGCACAAAATAAGCAACTTAAGCTCCAGGAAAAAAAAGTCATAATTTATAGTGCAGGCTCTCTAGATTCACTTTCTTTAAAAAAATCAATTATTGATTTTAGAGAGAGAACAATGAAGATAAGGAGGGAGGGAGAGAGAGAGAAATGTCATTTTGTTATTACACTTATTTATGCATTCATTGGTTGATTCCTGTATGTGCTCTGATCAGGAATTGAACCCACAACCTTGGCATATTGATAACCAACTGAGCTACCTGGCCAGGGCTATATTCAGTTTCTTTCTGTATATTTTTCTTTTGTTTTCCTCTGACATTAAATAGAACCTTGTTGAAATGTTTTAGTTCATTCTTTGTCATGCTCATGGATATTAAGGAAAAAATTTAGTGTTCACAATCGGCTCTTCATGGGACAATAACACCCACATCTTATGTCCTGGTGATGGTTTATGAGTAAAGGAATCTTCAAGAGCAGTGTCCAAACCACACTGTGTGGACTTTGCCTTCTTTGTCTTTTGCTAAAGAAAGTAGTTGTGTGCTACAAGGTCTTACTATGAATATAGTTAAGTGTTTCCTTAACTATTGTCTCACCTTATACAACAGTTGATTTACTTCATTTCTAAATCACATGATTCAAAACTGTCTCTTGAACTGACATAACAAATATAGGATTTAATGCTTCTCCATAAACTATTTTATTTTGGCAACCTCTTCAACTACTTAGTATGTGGGATTGGCTGAGGCTGGTCTTATTAACATGTTTACAAACAATGTGAAAAAGGAAGTGTTCACAGTGAAATTCCCAAGTTTACCAATGACCTTAAGTTCCTCTGATTACTGAAATAACAAGCTGATTGGGGCTAAACTGCAGGAAGACCTCATGAGGCTGGTTAGGGGGAAAAAATGACAGGTGACCCTCAGAGAGGGTGCAAAAAAGATAATGAGCCAATGCATATAGAAAGAAAATAACCCAAACTGTACCTGTAGAGCAGTAGCTTGGAGTTAGCTGTCACAGCTCAGGGATCATTGGAGGCTCTTCTCTGATGAAAGTGATGTGTCCATTAAAGGCTGATAAAATTCTGACATCACCGAGAATAGAAGAGAAACAAAATAAAACAGTATCCTCTTCTTACAGAAAATCATGGTGCAGATATGCCTGTTTTTTTTATAGGTCTGATCCTTATATTCAAGAATATAATAAAATAGAAAGCACTAAAGGATAAGACACCTGAGACAACCAAAAAGACTGGCAATACTGCCATGTAAACTTAGTATTAGAGACTACAAACATGTAAACTCCAATATAAAATGGCAACGTGTGAGAGAAAATAGAGTCAAAACCTTCAAAATCCTTAAGAAGTTTGTTTTGTATCTGAATACTAGGTAACTCTCTTAAAAGAGCCCAAATAAAGACAAAATCCAAAGGAATGTTTAATTGACAGATTCAGCAGAGAGTAGGTTAATGAAACTCATTTCCTGGAAAGATCATTCCTGGTGAAAGTAGAATTTCCAAACAGAATTTAATAAACCCTTGTAGTATGCATTTAAGTTGTTATATAGGGGAAAAATTATTGAAGATTTATTTCTAGCTTTTTAAGCTGAATATTCTTATTACCTACCCTTTGGTGTTCCTCAGAGACAGAAAAAAAAAAAAAAATGGCAGTTCCTCTGGACCAGTAGTTTCATGAGTCGAGAAGTTGAAAGTGGAGACGCATAATTAGTACATGAGTTTCTCACACATCTGTCACATCGTCTTGTTTAGTTACTGTTGAGACAAGGCAGTGAACATCTAACAGATTTAATCTTTGTAAAACAGAAACATTGCCCAACATTTTTCCTTCTTAAGCAAATTAATAAATTCTCATCTGGGGGAGACTAGCCAATATTAGCAAAATCCCTGCTGAACCACCCTGAATTTCTCAGGAATCCTGCTGAAACTTGGGAATTTCCCTGTGATTTGAGTTTATGGTTTAAAATAACTGGACCACGCCTTCATTGCTTCAGTTCTGTTGATCTTTAGTAAGTAATTATGAGTGCCCTGGGGTAGAATCGGTCAACTACAGTGTGACTGGCACTTGATGCTATTCAAAAACAACCTTAGAATGGTTATTTGACAGACATGGGTAGACACAGTATACTTCTACAGAAATTATACTTTGATAGCTGTGATATATTCCTATTTGTCTGAAGATTTTTAAAGATGAACAATAGCAGAGAAATTGTCAAAGGCAGGTGTCAATAAACACTTTTTGAAAAGGTCCAAAGCATAAACATTCCAGGTTCTCTGGACCATATGACCTCTGTTGCAATTACTCAGCTCTGCCATTGTGGCACAAAGATAGCCCCAAACAATACCTGAACAAACCAACGAGGCTATTTGTTCCAATAAAGCTTGGCTTCCAAAAACAGGCACCAGGCCTCATTTGACTTATAGGTCTGCTGACATCTAAACTAAGGAGTAGCTAATATTAAACATAACTTACACAAACTTTCCCAAGTAAAGACAGTAACTTAAAGCATATATTTCATAGGAATTCTCTTTAGCCGAATTGGTGTGTACAGTAGACCTTCACTTTTGAGACCTGTCCTGCTGCACCCAGGGTTTTATGTTGAAACGAGTGTGAGATTCGCAATCGAAGAGCCTAGTATCAGTGCCTGTTCTACTTGCTGCCTGTGTCCTCTTGAGCAAGGTGCATACCTTCTCTACGCCTTTGTTCTTTCTCTGTAAAATGAGACTATAGTCATGTTTAGTTGTGAGAATTAAATTAGACATTAATCAGAAGGACTTTGTAAAAAGCACCTATAAACATTCAAATGCGGTAACAGTTACTGTTACTATCATCCTGGGTCATTGGTTAGCAAATGCCATTTTTTTCTCTGAGTATCTTCACAGGCTAATTAATATGTACACTTTCGCTAAATGAGAAGTGGATTAATCCAAGGAGAATCTGGAAATAAAATCTTCACTAAAATAATTGTGAGGTTTTAGGAATTGTATATTTATAAAGAAAAATAACCCTAAAATTTGTAAAAAGAAATGATAAAGAGAAGTTGTAGTAGCTGATATAAATGATAAAAATTATAATAAGCATTTAAGAAGGAAAAAAAAATGGTCTGGGCTGTGTGGCTCAGTTTGCTGAAGTGTCATCTAGTACACCAAAGGGCTGTGGGATTGGGATCAATCCCCACTCAGGGCACATGCCTAGGTTGCAGGTTCAATCCCTGGTAGGGGCGTGTGAGGGAGATAACTGCTCAGTGTTTCTCTCTCACATTGACGTTTCTTTCTCCCTCTCTTCCTCTCTCTCTCCAATCAGTGAACATCCTTGAGTGAGGATTAAAAAAAGGAAGAAGAAAAGAATGTTAGAGAGCAAGAAATTAGAGAAATCAAACAAGTGGAAGATGATTGGTAAGTCAAGGGGCAAAACCAAAATAGGGCCAGCAATGGGAATTTAATGTGGAAAAGAATTAGAAAGGCAAAGTTAAGGAACGTACATCTAGTTCAGGGTAAATATAGAGCCTGCAGGCATAGCACTGAATAGAAAGCTTGCAGCTCTGGGCTTATCTGTCCTCATTACCAGTGTGACCATTTTGTCTTCTACACTTTGTTTTAGTTATTACACTTGAAACCTTCCCATTTGTATCTGTATTTTCTGACAGGCATCCAAAGATAAGGACCAGGGAAGCATTTCAAATAATAGCCCACAGTTCTATTCATTCTGCATTTCTAATCAGGGAAAGCTACCTTGAAAAAAGTGACATCCGTGTGCCCTGACTACAAAATGAGTTAAGATAAATGAAGATTAAATAACAGACTTGTTCATCAGGATTTGGGGTAGACTTAAATTTTCACAGTCCATTTTCTTGCTCTCACTCTCTCGCTGTCTCAAGCCTGTGTTCCTGCTTATACATTCTCACAGCACACACCCACACCCACGCACGCCTGTCATAGTTTCTCTACCCAGATGGATAAAATGGACTGAAGTTGGGTGCACCAGTGTGTCTTTCGTAATAAGTATTCACTGTCTCAGTCAGACAAATGAGGAGAAAATAAAAAGCATATTTTTTTTGAAGCATAGAGAAATGAGACACTCCAATTTTTCTGTCTGTTATGACTCAAACTAACCTATTTAGGTACCATATTCATATTAAGTAGATCTTCAGTTTCACCATCTGGCAGAAAGAAGGTTAAAAGTATGACTGTTTAAGGAGAAACAAACAATTTAAGAGGGCTTTATTTTTATCTTAAAAAAGAAGTATTTGAGATATCTTCTTATCTCATAGTTATGTTTGGTCACTGGACTATATGTGGACTAGGCTATACCAGCAAAAATCAGAAAACACACTGAAGAATTGTACCTTGTGTTATTCTGGAGTGGAACTGGAAGTTTGCACTTACTGGGAAAGGAAGAACAGTAAGATATGGGGGACAAGAAGAATGGGAGTAGTTTGATACATGACAGAAAGAAATTCATTACTTTGAGGGAAGACAATGAAAATTCTATTAAATACTCTCTAGGGTTCCCAAAGAGGAAAATCATTTCAGAAAAAAAATTAAGGTCAAAATATTAATGACATTTAATATTTTTTCTGAGTTTAAGAATGGAGGAAAATGTATTCTGGATATTTCCTAAATACAGGGGGAAAATGCACATGGGCATGCCATCTCTCTCTTGGTTTCGGATTTAGCATCTTGGGTATTATTCAGTAATGACAAGCAGAATTTTATAGGGCCTTTCTTCAGGTGCCAAATCCTCCATCTTAATAAGATAAATCATTCTGAATGTTTTTTCACAGAAATTTCTTTTTCTGATTCCAAACTTAAGCCCCTTCCAGTCAAAGGAAAAAGATTCCTAGGATTATGCTTCCAAGAAGACTGAAGTCTTTTGGAAACAAGACAGATATGTTTATATTTATTTTTAATTCAATGATAGAGAAAGCAAGAGAACATAGTGTTAAAGGTTTCCCTCAGAACTCTCTTCATCCAGATCAATTTATGGTTGCTACCACCAAGTATGAGTAGGTACCGCAGATATCTGACTTTTAAATTTTATTTTTACAATAGGTTCTCATCTTATCTCTATCACTCAACTCAGTCATAAGATGGTAGTTTTCAAACATAACAAGACCATTATTTTAATCAGTAAGTAGGGACAGAAAGACTTGAAGGAATGACCTGCACCGGATTAAAATTACTTGTCCCTCTATATTGCTTTTTAGATAATTATAGATAGCTGAAGTAATCGCAAACATGTACTTAAGCTTTGCAGAGCAGCTTGTCAAAGTCTGTTTGCTTAAGAATACCCTGTTTTTGCTCTTTTTAAAAATACATTACAGAAGAAACACTCCACTATAGTAACATATGATTAAAGTGACACTGATTTGGAATGTAAATATATGCGGGGTGTTTTAAACTGACAGCATTTTTTAATGTAAAAATACTCATATATTTGAAATTCAATTGATGGAGAGTAAAACAACAACAATCATTCTATTCTATCGTTTTTCAAAACCTCACCCAAGGAAATGCTTACTGCTTTTAGAGAGAAGGGAAGAGAGAGAAAGAGAAGGAGGAAAACATCTATTGGTTGTCCTGACCTGGGACTGAACTGCAACCTAAGTTTGTGCCCTGACAGGGAACTGAACCAACCTTTTGGTTTATAGCCAATGCTCCTACCAACTGAGCCAACATCGGTCATGGCCTATTCTAATTTTTAAAGTATACACTGTAAGAGGATATTTACTCAAGGATATATTTCTTTACTTTGTTAGAAAACAGTGAATATCTTCTCAGTTTTTAAACATTTTTTTAATAATCTTTTTTGGAAAGAGGGGAGGGGAGGGAGAAAGAGAGGGAGAGAAAGGTCAGTGTGAGAGAAAAGCATCAACTGGTCCTCTCATGTGCACCACGACAAGTGCTGAGCCTACATCCCAGGCATCTGCCTTGACAGGAATGGAACCAGCCCTATGGCTTTGCAGGTTGACACAAAACGGACTGAGCCACACAAGTCAGGGTGCTGGGGTTTTTTTGTTTGTTTTTGTTTTCGTTTTTTAATACTTGGCTGTGAAGAGGTGTTGGTTGAAAAATTGGCTTTCCTTCACCAGTGTGGCTCAGTAGGCTGAGTGTCATCCCACAAACAAAAAGGTTACTGGTTTGATTCCTGGTCAGGGCACATGCCTGGGTTGCAAGCCAGGTCCTCAGTTGGGGGCATGCAAGAGGCAACTGATTTGTGTTTCTCACCCTGTTTTTCTCCCTCCCTTTCTCTCTCTCTGGTAATAAATAAAATCTTTAAAAAGAGTTAAATTTTCATTAGATTGAATTCTATGAAATTGCTGATATTAAAAATTGTTTTTAACCTACACAGAGGGTAATTTCACATGATTCAACCTAAAATGTAGGGCTGTCTCAAAGGAATAACATCTCCCCCAAAAGGGATACTTTTTAAAACAGCAACTCTTTCTTGTTTTATATATTTTGAATAGTATCTTAAATTTTGCAACTATATCACTTGTAATTCATTAGAAAAATATTTGTCTATGCAACTTTGCCATGTTATTTTCTAGAAACTAGGTGGAAACATCAAGAATCCACATGGGTTTAGGGCTCTAATCTAGACTCACATTTTTAAAGTGTTGAATATAGCCATTAGTTCAGCAGAACAATGTAAGGAGTTGTGTTACATTCACACACCTATGCATTCACCACTATGATCAAATGCAAAACACTTCCTTTACCTTACCTATGCTCCTTTATGGACAACGTCCATAGGCAACCACACATCTAACATTGAACACTATAGATTAATATTTACAAAAGTGGGGTTATGTAATATGTACTTCCTTGTTCTAGGCTTCAGCCAGCATAATGTTTTAGACATTCATCCATGCCATTGTATCAATTATTCATTTCTTTTTATTGTTATGCTGTAGTATTCTGTTGTGTGAGTTTATCATAATTTTGTTTATCTATTTACCCATTGATGGGCTGCTATCAATTTTTAGCTATTATGAAGACTTTGTACAAGAATCTATGTTTAAATTCTCTTGGACAAGTACCTAGGAGTGTAATATATGTTTAACTTTTTCATATATTACTAAATTGTTGTTTAAAGTGGTAATAGTTTGATTTTTGATTCATAGTCTCTTTATTAATTTTCTTGTTGTTGCTATACCAAATTATCATAAATTTAGTGGTTTAAAGCAACTCATGTCTTATCATACAGTCCTGGAGGTCAGAATTATAAAATGAGTCTTCTGAAGAGAAAGTCAGGGTGTTGGTAGGGCTGATTCCTTATGGAGTCTCTGAGGGGAGAATCTTCTCTCTCTCTCTCTCTCTCTCTCTCTATGGCATTTTTCAGCTACTAATGGCTGCCTGCATGCCTTGGCTCATAATTACTATGTCTTATTTTTGTTTTCACATCTTTTATTGTCTCCTTGATGTCTCCTGTGTCCTTCTTATGAGGTTCCCTGTGATTACATTGGACTTGCCTGGATGATCCAGGGTGACCTCTTACCTCAAGATCCATAAGTTAATCACATACAAAATCCCTTTTGACATCTAAGGTAATGGTCACAGGTTCTGGGGATTAGGACCTTGACATCTTGGTGGGTCATTATTCAGTTTACCCCTCCTCTAAACTTCTTATCAAGTAATTTCAATTAAAATTGCTCAGTTAGCCAAACTGTAAGGTGCATAAAAGACTTTTGGTTAACTTCCTTAGACTTAATAGCTCCTAGCAATTGTTAGTTACCATGTGCCAAATAATGTAACATAGAGTTGACAAAGATGCAGGATAATGCAGGATCAGGGTCTTTTTTTAAAGATTTTATTTATTTATTTTTGTAGAGAGAGGGGAAAGAGAGGGAGAGAAACATGAGCAAGAGAAACATAGATTGGTTGCCTCTAGCACACCCTTGATTGAGGACCTGGCCTGCAACCCAGGAATGTTTCCTCACCTGGAATCGAACCCGTGACCTTTTCAGTGTGCAGGCTGATGATTAATCCACTGAGCCACACCAGGGCATGGTCTTTTTTCTTTTTTTTCCCCATCACTTTTAGATGAGATGAATTTTTCCAACTGTTGGAAAATTTGAGAGGGCCCTACTGGAGCTTTGGTGGTGCCGGAAAGAGCCCTGCTTACTTCCATTCTTTGGAGTCTAAACCCCAGAGGGAGGGCAAAAGAAAATCTTGTTAGGTGCATGGGAATCCCAGAGCAGGTGGGACCATGGTGGAGCTCCACAGAGCGCAGCGTCCAAACTGAAAATTTGGGAAGCCCCAAGTCCAGTATCATGCCTGACTTGTTGATTGGCCCTGTTGAAGGAGGTGTCTGATCAATAAGTTCAAGGACAGACTCTCAGAGCCCCCTGCACCCTAGAGGGAGAAGCAAGAGCTAAATGTAGGCCAGTCATCCCAAAGTGATGACTGGAAGCTATGACAGGTCAGGCTTGTAAGAGTCAGGACAGGTATCAAATGATAAAATTATACCCAAAGACAGAGCAAAAAAAGCTTAGCATGAGCCCTTGAGGACTGAGGATGGTGCACTTGATAGACATTCTGGATTCACTGCTGGAGATAGCATGAGCCTCCTAGAACTTTGATTATGTTTCAGGAGGGGGGTAAGGGGAAAAGCATGAAATAGTAGATTTTTAAACCCAAAGAGATTGAGGCATATCTGCAAGTGACTGAGCCACCCTGAATTAGGAAGATTGTTTCTCATTAATGCAAACGTGAGAGCTAAGTGAAAATGACATAGAAAAAATTTTAAAAACTAGATTTTAGCTAATCTGACTTTCCTTCCCCAAGAATGTCATATTCCTTATATAGAGAGAAGACATATAAAAATAGCAAAGTTAATATAATGACCAGGCTTGATGAAAATTGCTTGGCTGTAAATACTTGTTCCTTGAGTTTTCAGATCCCTTGTTCTTAGGATCATCGGGGTGTGTGCCCTAGACACTTCCGTACAGAGTAATCTTATAGGTTAAACTTTGTAAAAATCATTGAGAAGATTGTAAGAGGTAGTATGTAGGAAAAGTTAGTGAAAAGTCCAACTAGCGTGTGAAAGACTACCATCTTTATTTTTTGACTGTCAGCAATAGAGTTCATTTCCTTTTTAATGATACTATGTCTTCCTTGTCATGAATTCTCCCTCCCTGTCCCAACTACTACAAGATGACAGTACCTGATGATGGTGAGAAGCAAAGCACTCAGGCTCTCCAGTCCTTAAGTCACACAAAGCACAGCAGTATTAATTAGATGTCTGACTAGTTGTTAATAACAGCTTGAAAATGTGAGCATCACTGAGCATTTTCTGAGGTTCATCATTGTAGCATTTTAAGGTGAATATTTTATAAGGGAGGGGTGGGTCGGAGAAGCTGCAGATCCAGCTTCCATTTCCTGTTGACTGGAATCCCATTTGTCACTAACCTGCCTGAACTGCTAAAACCCTTCAGGAGCCTGACCATAGAAGCCTCCTGTTAAGTGGGAAAAAGTCTCCCCTGCTTCTTAGCAAATCATGGTAAATATGTCAACACATTATGGGATGTGGTAAGCTTTTGAATTTGTGAACATCTGATGAAGAGATCGTTTTGATCGGAACTTGTAGTTGGTTCAAAAGGCAGCACTACACACCCACTTGGTTTACTCTCAGGTGACTGAGACAGTATAAGGGGTCTGGGGTCGGCTGTCTGCGAAACTTCTGGAAACACATTTACTACGTGGGCTTTTGGGTCTCTCCTGACCCCTCCTGGTATTTTCAAACCAGACGCCCTGCCTCTAGGATAGTGCCTCCGTGTTCTAAAATAGATACATTAAATCCAGTACCAAATGCAGTTAGATTTTTTCCCGGGTGTTTGCAGAACATTTGTACAAGTTGTTAAAAGACTTGTTTTGCTGAATTTTAATTAGCACATTCCTAGTGGGATAGTAACATTCAATATCACTGAGAAATATATTGAGCATCTCTAGTAAGAGTTTTCTTGTTATTGGATTTGTAGATTTTCAGGAGTTGGCAGAAACTCTAAATACTGGTAATTTAAGGATTCCAACAATTGTGATAACCTCAATATTCCAATTTATAATAACCACAGCTATACTTATTGAGCACTTCTGTTCCAGGCATTGTTCATAGCACTTTCCAGGTGTTATTAAATCACAACAACTCTATGAGGTAGGTACTACTATTATCCCTGTTCTAAAGATAAGGAAGCTGAGTACTAAGAAGTTAACTACTCTGCTCTAGATTATAATGTTAGTGAATGTTACAGATGTGATGTGAAGAGAGTCAGTCTAGCTATACAACCAGTACTCCTAATCATGATGCTAATATTTCATTTTTGTTAGTTGATTTTTAAAGTTTATTTTTATTGACTTTTGTAAACTTTATTTTTTTTAAGTCACAGAAAAATTAAAGGGAGGGTACAGAATTTTACCATATACCCCTGCCCTCCCTCCACCCCCTACATGTACAGCTTCCCTCATTATTAATATTGCTCACCAGAATGGTACATTTCTTATGATCGATGAACCTGTATTAACACATCATAATCACCCAAACTGCATACTTTACATTAAGGTTCATTCTTGGTGAGACAGGAGTAGCCTTTCTTAAAAGGATGGGAATACTCTTCAATTATTTATTTTAAGCCTCTTCTAGATAAGTTTAAAGTTTCTCTTCAGGCACTCCCCAAAGAGCTCTGAGCCTGTGGGGGTGGATACCAGCCAACCACAGGAACCTGGAAAGCAAAGAGCTCCTAGAAGTCAAGGAACTCCACTGTGCACCTGTGCAAAGAACCCAGCCCTGTATAAGCCAGACCCCAGCAGCAGCTGGAGGGGGGAGGAACCATGCTGTCTTGGTGTGTGCTCCCTTAGTGCATCACGCTCCCTCAGTGCATCACGCTCCCTCCCTTTCTTCTTTCCCTCTACCTTGTTTTCCATAAACCTCTTCTTTTAAATCTGTTTTGCCCCCTCTCCTGATTTCTACTGGGGGGATGAGGCAAGAATCCCTTTGCTGGTGACATTGGTATTACACAATCTATGGGTTTGGACAAATATATAACTGCTTGTATCCATCATGATGATATCATTCAGAATACTTTCAACTGGCCTAAAAATCCTCTGTACTCCGCCTATATTCACCCCTTCCTCCCCAACCCCTGACAACCACTGATCTTTTTATTGTCTTTGTAATTTTGACTGTTTCAGAATGTCTTTGTTGAAATCATACAGTATGTAGCCTTTTCCGATTGGCTTCTTTTACTTAGCATTATGCATTTCAGATTCCTTCATGTCTTTTCATCACTTGCTAGCTCATTTCTTTTTAGCACTGAATAATATTGCATTGTCTGGATGAACCACAGCTTGCTTACCCATTCACCTACTGAAGGACAACTTCATTTCTTCTAGGTTTTGGCAATTACGAATAAAGCTGCTAGAAACATTTATGTGCAGGCTTTTGTGTGGACATAGTTTTCAACTTGATTTGGTAAGTGTCAAGAAGTGCTGTTGCTGGATCTCATGGTAAGAGTATTTTCAGTTTGTAAGAAATAAACTGTCTTCCAAAGTGGTTGTACCATTTTTTATTCCCAGCCCTAATGAATTCCCATTGCTCCACATCCTTGCTAGCATTTGGTGTTGTTACTGTTCTGAATTTTGTCCACTTTAATAGATGTGTAGTGATATCTTATTGTTTTTTAATTTGCATTTCCCTGATGACATATGATGAGTATCTTTTCATATGCTTGCTTGCCATCTGTCTGTGTGTGTGTATATATATATATATTATTTTTATTTTTTGGTGAAGTGACTGTTAAGAACTTTGGCCTACTTTTCTTTTTCTTTTTTTAAAATATTTTATTTATTTTTGGATAAAGGGAAAGGGAGGGAAAAAGATACAGAGAGAAACATTGATGTGTGAGAGAAACATTGATCAATTGCCTCTCAAACGCCACCAACTGGGAACCTGGCCTGCAACCCAGGCATGTGCCCTGACCCTGGATCAAATTGGTGACCTTTCAGTTCAGAGGACGATGCCCTACCCACAGATCGATACCAGTCAGGGCTGGCCCACTTTTCAGTCACTCTGTTTATTTTCTTATTATTATGTTTTAAGATTTCTTTGTATATTTTGGATAACAGTTCTTTACCAGATGTGTGTTTTGGAAATATTTTCTTTTAGCATGTGGATATTTAGTTGTCTCAGCACCATTTGTTGAAGACTATCTTTGCTCCATTTAATTGTCTTTTCTTCTTTGTCAGAGGTCACTTGATTCTTTTTATATGTATCTATTTGTAGGCCATTGATCTATTTGCTGATTTTTTTTAACTAACACCACATTGTTGTTACTGCTGCTATATTCTAAATCTTTTTTTAAATTCTCTTTAGTTCTATATTAAAGGGAGAGTTGAGCTTGTTTAAGATTAGAATATGAAACTAATATAACTCTCCCCCTTTTTTTCTTTTTTCCTGCTGTATAAGTATAGTCTTCTGCTCGAGAGACTTCAGAACATTGTGTATATCTAATGAGAAAACTATCCTGAGGCTTATCTTCCTAAAACTCACTTTTATGAATCTGTGCTGCCAAATTGGCCATGGCCCTTGATAAGTGGTTTCTTTGTTAGTGTGGCCCTGTCAGTGAGGAATTCGGATTCTGGATCCCAGTCAATACATGGTCACTGATGCCCCCAAGGTTCCATCCAGCCTTTCCACAAAGTTTTAAGTGTTAAACTCCAGCCAGTTTTTACCACTTCATATCTAAATTATCATCTTGGTGAGAATCTAGTTTTCACTTGATCCAAAGAACTGATGCTATCTATAATTTACATATACCCAAATAGCTTCCTGAATTTTTTTCTGTCTCAGTATTTAACATACTGTTTACTTACTTATCTCTTCATCCAGGTTCTAAACATTCTGGGGGCCAAAAAAAAGTGTCTTTTTTACTATTGTATCTCTAGGATCTCAGTAGTAGGTTGACAAAATAAGTCTTATTAGGTAAGATTCTTTAAGAATCTGCTGCTAATAACAGAAAACCCAACTTGAACTAGCTTAAGCAGAAGACAAAAAGCAACCCCCCTTCTCAGCATATTATCATTTCCTATAACTGCAAATCCAAGGCTCAACTAATGTCTTAAGGAGCTCAGTCCCTCACCCCCTGATTTTCTGCTCTTCTCTCTGCTGCTTGGCTTTGGGCTCAGGCAGGGCTTCTCTGAATAAAGACCCATGGTACAGCATATGTAAGTTTTAATTCTAATTGGGACCAACTGAAGTCAGGTAGTGTCAGTCCTCCAACTTCCTTTTTTTTAATACTGTGTTGGCTATTCTGGGTCTTTTGACTGTCTATAAACTTTAGAGTTACTTTGTGAGTACCCACAAGATAACTTGCAAGAATTTTGAATGGGATTGTATTGAGTCTATAGGTTACCTTGGAAAGAACTGACATCTTAGCAATGTCTTCTTGTTTATATATATATTTTTATTTCATTCATTAGAATTGTATAGTTTTCTTTATATAGATCTTGTATATATTTTATAAGATTTATACCTAAGCATTCCATATTTTGGTTTGATTTTTCTTTTGAATTTGTTAAATTCGATCCCTGGCCCAGAAGGTGCTCTATCTTGGTGACTGTTCCCTGAGAGCTTGAGAAGAATGTGTCTTCCGCTGGTGCTGAATAAAGTATTTTGTCAGCATCTACTGATTGATCATGTTCTTGAGTTCAACTGCGTCCTTGCTGATTTTCTGCCTGCTAGATCTGTCCATTTTGGTTATGGGGGGTAGTGAAGTGCCTAGGTGTAATGAAGGTGGTTATGGCAGGACTGTGACTTCTACCCGTCAGCTCTCCATCATTTTATATAGTGCAAAGATGAAAAAATTTTAGTCTCCCTAAGACTCAGAGGACTGGAGGCCAGAGACAATATGTAATTCTAATCAGGAAGTGGAAACAAAATAGGTTACAGCAAGAGAGTCTGAGATCGAATTTCATGGCCTATCTGTTGCAAGAGTAGTAACCTTAATGGAGACTGAAAAGTTCTCTGAATTCTTGAGAAAGCTTGGGTAATGTGGAGTGGTTTGCACGTGCAGTGATTGACTACTAAGGATCCCAATTATGGGTACCCTCAGGAGAAGTTTTCACATGTCAACAATATTTTTTCATTTGCTCAACAAATATTTGCATTATTACACAGGCAATAATTAGATGGAGAGATAGAAGTTAGACCAGAAACAAGAGGACTAAATGTCAAGAATAAGAATGTGAAAATAAAGATCTTTGTTTTTGTCACCATTACAGGTCATTTACCCATGAAACATTTATCCCCAGTTTTCTATTTTCTGCTGTTTGCCTAATTTGTGGCTTATTTTCAAAGAACCATTTTTTGACTTCATTGATCCTCCTTATTGCATGTTTGTTTTCCATTTTGTTAATTTTATCTTATGTTTTATTGTATTAATTTTTTCCTAATTTCTTTGGGCTGTTTTTAAAAATTGAAATAGATGTTTAGGTGATTGAATTTTAGCCTTGATTTATTTTGTATGTTCATTTACTGTTATAATTTCAGCCTTAGCTGTATTCCACAAATTTTGATAGAAGTAGTATTTTTACTAGTATTCATTTAAAATTATTTTAAAATGTCAGGGTTGTCACTTTTATTTAAAACTATATTTTTATTTTTAACATTGTTTTTTTTCTTATTTTCATTGTGGTTATACTTTGTACATACTTTGTATGCAATTTCAATTATTGACCCAGCATATGGTCAGTTTTTGTCAGAGTCCTGTGGGCATCCAAAAATAATGTGCATTTTGCAGAGTTTGCTTGCAGTGTCTGTTACATGACAATAGTTTATATTTGTTAACTATGTTGATAAAATCTTCCATATCTTTACTAATTTTTTCCTGCTTATTTCATTAGTTTCTGAGAGAAGTATGCTATAATGTACTACTATGGGTGTAGATTTACCTATTTCTTCTAAAGGTTCTCTTAATTTTTGCTTTCCACGTTTAGAATTGTTGCACCTTCCTGGTGAATTGAACCTTTTGTCATTAAGAAATGTCCTCTTGAGCTCTATAATGATTTTGCCTTAAAATCTACTTGGCTTAATATTAATACAGCTATTCCAGCTTTCTTTTGGTTAATGTTTTGATATATATGTGTTATATATAATACATATGATATATAAATATATATATTTGAGATATATATCTTAAATGTTTGTGATATGTATATATATTTAAAAGATATATCTCTCAAAACATTATACATATGTATATTCCCTTTGTTTTTAATCTATATCCTTTTATTTGCTTGTTTTGCTTATAAGTGGCAAATAATTGATTTTTTTTCTTTTTAAAGATTTTATTTATTTATTTTTAGAGAAAGGGTGGGAGAAAGAGAGGGAGAGAAAAATCAATGTGTGGTTACCTCTTGCATGCCCCGTAATGGGGACTAACCCTCCAACCCAGGCATGTGCCTTGGCTAGGAATCTAACCAGTGACCCTTTGGTTCTCAGGCTGGTGCTCAATCCACTGAGTCACACCAGCCATGGCTGAGGTTTGTTTTTATAATTTCTCTCTGACCAGTCTTTGTCTTTTAATTGGAACACTTAAGCTACTCATATTTAATGGAATTACTGATATATTTGAATATAAATCTACCATATTTCTATGTGCTTTTAATTAATTCCTAATCATTTATTTTCCTTTTTATCTCATACATTTTTTCCAAATGTATTAGTAATTGAACTAGAACTTAAAGCGTGCATCCTTAAATTTTCAAAGTAATGTAAGTTAGTATTATTACTACTTTTTTGTGATGGTACAAAGACCTTACCACACTTTAAATCCACTAACCCCCCTCCCAAGTGTATGTCATTGTTGCCATTTATTTTATTTCTTGGGAAATTTTAAAGTTTACAAGACATGATTATTATTTCATAAACATTAGTATTTCCATAGAACTGCACGCATAATTACCTTTCTTTCTTTCATATTCTTTTTGAATCTCTGCATTTCTATTTGGGATCATAGTTCCCCAGCCTGAAGAATACACTTCGGAATTTCCTCCAATGTTCATTTGAAATCAACAAATTCTTGTTTATACTTGTCTAAAAATAATTTTATTTCTTCTTAGTTTTTAGAAGATATTTTCCCTCAGTGGCAAATTCTAAGTGGCAGTTATTAGGCTTCTATCATTTCTATTCATCTTTCTCAATTCTTTTTCTTCCATGATGCTAGATTTTTCTTTAGTGAATCTTCCATGTCTTTAACATGTTTTTCTCTGTTTTCCATACTTCTGTCTCCCTATAGTTTCTCTGAATCTTTTCCTCTGACTCACTTTCAAGTTCACTGATTATCAGTTTTATTTTCTTTAATGTTTCCAGCACAGTTATTTAAAGTTACTGTTGATGTCCCTGTCTCTCTTTTATTTTCTCATATTTTTCTTAGTTTTGATCAGGTTGTTTTGTCTTCTCAAGCCCTCTTTAACTTGGATTGCAGATCTGACATGGCATATGGAACACTGATTTGAGGCCTAAGAGATAGTATATTTTTCCAGAGAGATTTTACATGTGCTTCTTACATTTAGAGGCACTCTTCTATACCTTTAATTCAGTCAGAGCCAGGGATATTGAAGATGGACTACAAAATACCTATTTTCCTTTCAGCCATCATTCTTTTGGTATTCTGAAAACAATACGTTAATCGTCACTCCACCACCTGTCCCAAATTTTCAATGGCTATCCACTGTTTAGAGCTTAAGAGTTCGAATTGTACTGTTGGCAATTAACAATTCTCTTAAAAATGACCTGTCTACCTTTTCTATCTTATCTTCTTCCATTATTTCTCAAAATTTACTTTTATTTTGTAAAAATAATTTATCTTGTACTCCAGGGATGTACTCTTCCTCTTTATCATTTCTGTGCCAGCATTTTCCTACCTGGAAAGCTATCTTTTGTTTACCAAATCCTCATCTCTTTCACCTTCTGCGCCAACTCCCAATTTGATCTTCTTTATGAAGCTACTTTTCACAACAAGCTCATACATAGCATTGTTTGCCTCACCTTTTATTTAGCAAGTATAATGAATTGACTGTAATGCTAGTTATGACCTCAAATGATTTATTTTCCCAGCGCAGTGTTAGTTTCCTTATAGTAGGTACTTTTACTCTCTGACCTCATGATGTGCTCAGCATGCAAACATTTTAATGTCTAATAGTTATGTATGTAGTAGTTGCTTGGCCAGTATAAATCTATTTTAAGCCTCCATAGTTTTCTTAAAATCTGGTAAGGCCATTGATTCTGAGTGTATATTTCAGCCTGAAACAATCTTTTACATATTTAAATAATATGGGAATTCCTTCGAAAAGGGGTCTTTTGGTCTTCAAGTGGAAGTGAATTTAACAATAATGATCTGGAATTCTTTTTTCTATTTGAGCATATGGTTTAAGAATCTTATTATTCAACTTGTAGCATCTCTTTAAGTTTGAACTGCTTTCTAGGTGCCTTTCAACTTTGTTGGATAACTGAAAGAGAAGTTGCAATGTTTGAGATATTTAATTAATACAGTCATCAGAACATGATCTTCTTCACGATTTTTCAAAATTCCAGAAATTCTTCCAGTTTCTGGAATTAGAAGAATAAGTATCTCTTTATTTGCTTTTGCATTGGTGGAACAAATGCTTTGGTTCTTTGTACCACAACCTCTCTGCCCACTAATTTTAGCTGTTACTACTGCATTTAATTATGCGGAAGCTCCAATTCACCTCCTGTTGATTGCATCGCTATCCTGTGTCTTCCTGCTTTCTTCCTCAGGACCTTCTCTAAAGCCATGGGAACCTACTTGTGCTTCTTGGAAATAGGGGCATATTAATGTTCCCAGGATGGCCCTCAATCCTTAGAGTCAACAAATAAATGCTCCAGCCTCCTCTTTCTCAAGTGGACAGTTCCGTAAGTGTGCTGTACATAGTTAAGAGGTTGGGGCCAGGAGAGGGGGGTGTGTTGAGCAACTATCACCTAGAAAGCATCCTTCATTATGAAACCTCTTCCTCCTTCCCTAATCATTAACCCTACTCCATCGTTTCTGCTTCCAGGGATCATGTTCCATATAAACTACCACAATCTAAGTCCTTGTGTGAAGCTCTGCTTTGGGGGAACCCATATTAAGACAGTTGGCTAGTTCCTTTATGAGTTTAAGGATGGACTACAACCATATTCACTTAACAAATATTTACTGAGACTTATAGTGTTCTCAGTGCCACTCAGGGTCTTACTGAAAAAGCAGAATGAGGAAAACAAAGACTCTGTTTGTGGAGCTCATGTTGCAGTGCAAATTACAATCAAGTCACCAAAGTGTTTTCATAGCAAGTGAAGCTGGGTTAGGTTTGTAAAGAGGAAAATAAGTAGAAATTGAAAGAAACCTGGACAGAAAGGTCCAGAACCTGAGGCGGAGGAGCCGGTGTTGGTTCCTCATACAGAGAGAAGCAGGAAGCCACTGGATTCCTGGAGGGAGAGACACACAGTTACAGTGTGTTAAAAGTTTGAGATGGGAAGGGACCAAACTCATGCTTTACCTACATCACTGTTTTTCACCAGAGTATAGCCTAGTTAGTAAATAAGTACTTAATAAATAATTTTTATTTATGTACAAGTTGTAGTTTAAGTACTTGTTCTACTGCATGCTTTAAAGACATGATTTAACCTCTCTGTACTGACTTCTACAACTATAAATAAAGATAATAACAATATTGACCTCATAGTATTGTTATGCAGTGTAAATAAAGGATTATAAGTGAAAACACAATTTAAATTATAGAGTGACTATGAGTATCAATTGTGGGGTCAGAATTGCAAAGGAATGTTTCTATTAAAGTTCAGATTAGCAAATGTTTCTATAGGTGTATGGGCCAGAGAACTTCAAATATCAGATGGAAGCTTCTATGACTATTGAATCAGTTGTATTTTGCTGTTCCCTCTCAAACTATCGTGCAATTAGTTTTAAGCATTTTAGTGGCCAAGCTATTTGTTAATGTTGATGTCTGATATAGGTATTATCACTTTGCTATGGCTTACAGTCCCTGTCTAATTATTAATGGTGCTGAGATTTTTGTTGATAATGACGTAATTGTAAACACAAGTAAAGCAAGAAAACTGCCTTTCCAGGGTCAACCATGTAATAGTATCCTTTTCATTTGCAGACCCTTGGTGGAAAAACCTAAGCCTCACTGGTGTTAAACAGCATGGCCCTTTCACTATGCATGTTTTGTCTTTTTTCCCCTACGTGCTTGAGAATGCCAGGTTTAAAAAGAAAACAGCATCCATGTGGGCCATTGTCCTCAGAACTATTACGCAAACGAATGAGTATTTCATAGACTTAACATGACAATGAATTACATGTCCAAAAGAGGTTGTGTGTGTGGTTTAGCAAAACAAAATTAAGAGTCATTCTAGGGAAGGACATTGCCACAGCTTTGGCATAATTAGGAATCATCATAATCAAATACAGGAAATTGGCACATCTGCTTTTCAGGCTGTTGATCCAACTGTGAGGCTGCCTGTGTGCACTGGAACAAGCAGTTCTGATGCAGCGTGATGCGTTCTGCAAAGCTGTCTTTGCATAAATATTTACATAATTTTTTCTCCAAACACCGCTATAGGCAGTTGTGGTTTTTTTTTTTAATCACTTTTTCTCTCTTGGGTTATTATTATTTTTTTCCATTCCTGCTCCTGGTGAAGGAGTGGTCACTTGTTATTCTAAGGATTTCTCTTTCTTTAAGAGAAGTTTAGAGGAAAATCTTAGAACCAGAGCATTTTATAAAATGAGTGAAGTGGTAGCAGTATCTTTCGCGTGGTATATTTTTCTTATTCTACAAAAAGAAAAGCTAGGCCCAACCTAGCTGTGGGGAATGTGATGCAGAGGGACAAGAGCGAGGTTGGAGAAAGAATTCACTCAGGGTTTGAGACTAATAGAGAACAGAAGGTCAAATTAAGTGGGGTGGAACAGCATGGCTTTGAAGAGTACCATACTCCCCTCCCTATTTTCTTTGGTTAGTAAAGGTTTAAAAATCTTCTGCAGAAGCACTGGTTGAGGAGTTCTTTCACTTTTAGTTACTTAATAATTCTGATAATTTCCTTTTCCTTAAAATAATGTAAAGGATCTCTCTTGTCTCATCCGGTTTTATTTTATGTTGTTGAAACTACATATCTTTTAAAATGACATAATTTGTACTTTTAAAGATCCAATTTAAAAATATATTATCTACTCTATTTCCCATATTGGTTTGCTTATCAATGTGCAGAAGTGTCCTATTTTATTGTTGTGAGTTTTATTAGTAACATCTAAATTGTAACAGATAAAATGTTTGATAATATTCTAAATATGTGTAATAACTAATGTGGAATGCATACTCATTCTATGTTAATATGAGCCCTTTGCTTTTGATGCAGACTTGCTGGTATATTCTAGTGAGCGTGGGGTTTGTATATTTAAGGGTGGCATGGGGCACACTTTTATAACAAAATAACTGGGAGGTTACATGGGAAATGTATGTTTATTTTTCCTCTCAAAAGCATTAGAAAGAGGTGAATTTTCAACAGTTTGCAAATAAGAAAAGAGAAAGCCTCCAAACTAGGAATACATAACCTAGCTCCTTAATCATTTTCCTCACTTTGACTTACATTAATGTACAAATTATGAATTATTGGCTGCTATCAGTTGTGTGGTTAGTTATGTGTATATATGAATACTAGTTTGTGAGTGGGGTTCAGTGTCACTAATCATCAGGAAAATGAAAATTAAAACCGCAATGAGATATCACCTCACACCTGTCAGAATGGCTATCTCCAATAAATCAACAAACAACAAGTGCTGGTGAGGATGTGGAGAAAGGGGAACCCTAGTGCACTATTGGTGGGACTGCAGACTGGTGCCGCCACTGTGAAAAACAGTATGGAGTTACCTCAAAAAATTAAAGATGGAACTGCCTTATGATCCAGCAATTGCACTTCTGTGAATTTATCTGAAGAGACCTGAACACTGATTCAAAAGAATACAAGCATGCTTGTGTTCATTGCAGCATTATTTACAATAGTCAAGAGTTGGAAGCAGCCCAACTGTCCATTGGTAGATGAATGGAAAAAACAACTGTGGTGCATTCCCACAATGGAATACTACTTGGCCATCAAAAAGAAGAAACCTCTACTGTTCTGACAGTGTGGATGGACCTGAAGAACATATGCTATGTGAAATACGCCAGTCAGAGAAAACAAATACCATTTGATTTTACTCATATTGGAATCTAATGAACAAACTGAACTAACAAGCAAAACAGACTCATAGATAGAGAGCAGGCTGACAGCTCTGGGGGTGGGATTGGGGGTGGATTGAGCTAAAAAGAAAAAGGACTCATGGACCTGGACAACACTGTTGTGATCGCAGCGGGGAGTCGGGTGTGTGGAGGTGGAAGAAGGTAAAAGGGAGAAAAATGGTGATGGAAAAAAAACGTTTCAAACTTTCTCTTTCTTTTGAAGTGTCATAACTCTCTGGTGTTTTTCCTCCTCCCCCCAGCCCCACGTTCTGTGTTTGAACTGAGCACAGTGGTGATCAGATTTAAAAACTGAGGTATCACCTGCCACTCCTTTGATCACATCTATGTGAACATGCTCAGCTGGCAAGTTAAAGTTCTTTTGTTAGCACTTATGTATGGCAGCAATTTTCAGCTTTTTTCATCTCATGGCACACTTAAACTAATTACTAAAATTCTTCAGCACACTAAATGTAAATATATATTTTTCAATTTGACAAAAAGAGGTGTAATTTTGATTCCTTTACATTGGATGACTATTGTCATTTTTTAATTTGACAGTCTAAGGGAAAACAGGTCAGTGCCCCTGACTAATTAGTTAGGTGTTACATGTTTTAAAAATTCTTGCGGCACACCAGTTGAAAGTTGAAGCTTTTTTTAAAATTCCACATGTCTTATCGTATTTGTATTTTATAATTAGTTATTGTCATTCCTACCTCTATTTAACGTTACTCTGAAAATGTATAATGCATACTTCAAAGTTTAAGAGATAGTGTTGTGTGGTAAAAAGAGCTGTTTACTGGTGGTTTGGTGTTCATGTTCAGGAGCTCCAGTTTCTCATCTGTAGAGTGAGGAAATTGGACTAGAGAAAATTTTAGTTAACATTCATGGAGCAACTACCTTGTGCCAGCAATTGTTTCATGCTGATGAGTAAAAGGGATAGATTCTCAGTTTGAGCTTATGATATTGGAAGAAGACTTAATTCATAAACAAATAAAATAAATTATAAAACGTCTCTGTGAAGAAGTGCACAGAGTACTAGGACATGTAGAGGGTACATTTATCTTTCTCCAGTGGGAGTTAGAGAAGTGTTCCTCAAGTAAATTATGTTTAAGGTGAAAACAGAACATAATATGTAGCATTGGAACAAGGAGATGGAGTAGTATTTAAGATAGATCCCGCTTATGGTATAAAAATGCTATTATTTGCTCATTTTCTTTTTTTTTTTAACAGAAGTACTTTTTAAGATTTTATTTATTTATTTTTAGAAAAAGGAGAAGGAAGGGAGAAAGAGAGGGATACAAAAATCAGTGTGTGGTTGCCTCTCTTGCGCCCCTCACTGGGGACCTTGTCAGTCCAGGCACTGGAACTTGAACCAGAGACCCTTTGGTTAACAGGCCAGCACTCAATCCACTGAGCCACACCAGCTAGGACTACTGAGTCATTTTCAACTGCCTTTGTAGGATACAAGAGTCTAGAGGATAGGATTACTTAACTTTAGATATATGGAACTTCAGGCTTGTCTGTAGTGATCAATCCTTAATTAATTTTAATTTCCTGTTATACTTTTCTTCTTCAAAGTCTCCATCTGGGCCTGCTAGTTTTAAAAAGGAATACTCATAATTTGAGCTGCATAATTGAAATCATAGAATGTTCTAGCTGGGAAGAACCTACAGGTTTATTCAGTCCGGCTTTTATTTTACTATGTTCTAATAGCTGGTTAGTGGTTGAGTTTGCACTAAACATAGTTTCTGATCCTGGTTTTGTGATGGTTCAGGTATCTCAGGCTGTCTTTTCATAATATGAGGATAAAGAAATGTATACTTCCATAGTAATATTTTATATATAGGTACCAGAAAAAAATGTTTTTTAAAAGGAATAGAGGCAGAAATGAAATTGGATCATTGTTTTTATTTAGTTTTTTTTGTTGTTGTTGTTATCTGGTTTCACCATTGTGACAGTTATAAATGTTTCTAAAGTTAAAATATGGACATATTCATGGTTGCTTTCTTCAAACACATTTTTATGTCCATTGTATATCTGTGCTAGTATTTTAATTGAAAAATAAAAATTGTTTTAACCTAGAACAGTTAATATGAGTCTGAGTTTATTTTTTTCTAAGACATTTAATTTTCTTGTACCATCTTTTAAGTTGCAGATTACTTTAAAATTCTTATATTTATTTGCTTGGCTGAATATGCTTGGCTGATAGTGGTTAAGAGTTAAGATTCTGGTATGATTCTTGGTTAACTCTGGACTCAGTATTTACAAGTTATGTGACTTGGGGCAAGTAATGTGACTACTCTCTTTAAAATTCTACTTTTTTATCTGTCCAGTGAAGATGAGATTGTGATGAGGATTGAAGGAGATCGTTTATGTAAGCTATGTAGCATAAGCTCAGAAAACAGTTCACTGTACGTCAGTTGTTATTGTTGTTATGAGTCATAAAAACTCAAGTTCTCAGCAAAAATAATGGCTGTTGGTGGTCTCCAGAAACACTGCTTGCAGGAATATTTTTCAAAGCCAATAAAAAACAAATTTTTACATCTGTGGAATGACCCAAACCAGTTTGATATTGTTGTTACTACCGCTGTTGCTGGAAACCAGATTTAGTTTATGGGTCTTGGCTGCCAGATGAATGAAGCAGAGAGCCAGTTCTGTATAAGTGGGCCCCACGATTCCTGGGAGTGTCCGGAATGTGAGGAGGGTGCAATGTGTGTCACTGTTGCAAATCTCTCTCGCTGCCAAGAGTGACATTATCGGGACTGCTTTGCTCAGCCTGGTTATCCCACCCTATTGGCAGCTGGACAACTGTGAGACAAACAAACGGCCTGGGCCTGGCAAAATAAACCACTGGGGAATGTGGGAAGGGGGTGCAGAGAGCTTGTGGAAGACAAATAAGAATGAGGAAGAAGTTTGGGCAGGGATGTATTAAAATAAAATCTGAAGTATATCAATCCCATGGGATTCCAACTGGAGAAGGTGGGATAATATTTTTGAGGTGCGAATCAAGTTTTTCTTGGCATTTTTAATTCCTAGTGTCCTTCCTCTGGAGCTCATCCTCCACCCCTTCCCTCTTTGTGAACTGAAGCTGGTTGGCACATGCCACATGGAAAGATGATACTGAGAACAAAATCTATCTATCCTTCCTCCACTCCTTTCATATAGTTTAAACACCTTCATATATTTTAAATACCTTGGTACTGAATAGCCCCTCTGGTTGTAGATGCACCCTGAAAAAGGGAGTGGGAGCCACTGGGATTGACAGAGGTTGCTTAATTACTTCAGGGACTTTCTACTCCCGTTGAAATTTAGTAGTTAGAACAAAGGAAATAATACTAAATTCTTGAACATCTGAATTTGCAGATGAGATTCAGATGTGAAACATATATACATCATATATATGATACATATACATCATATATACATATATACACCATATATACATAATTGGAAAATATATATATAGATATTCCAACTGAATTTCTTATTTCTACCCAAAATAGACATTAGGTAGAATATTTTAAGAAAGATTTATATTCTTGTAATACTTATGAATAAGAAAGTACAAAGACGTTTCTCATGAGGAGTTTACTGTGTTCTCCATAATTACAAAGCCAGTATTGATACAATATGGCTCTATTTGAAAACAACAATGACAATAAATGCTAAAACTTTCTTGGTGAACTAAATCTCTACGTGAGAGATAGGTCTTTGTGTTTATTTTTCAACAAACGTTGAACACCAATTGTATATCAGGCACAGGGAACATACCCATACGAAGTGTACATTGTCCAGGGGAAGGACTATATGCAGCAGACAAGCTAGATTCCATGTGAAATAGGAGTGATGGGAGTTATGGTTCTTACAAGTAATTTTCACATGTTTATTTAATCATAGACTCAAGTGGAAATTAAACAATCTGTAATATCCTCCCTGAAACAACATTCTAGCTCCCTAAATAGCTTTGGAGAAGGCCAAGATAATGAGAGCATTGTGGACAAATGAGTTCTCATTGGTTGATCTGGCTTGCTAAATCAAAGTGTAAGACCTCACTTCTTAATTGCTCACTTAACATTCCAGTACATTTTTGGAAAATGGATAATTTTAGAAGCTGCCAAGCAGATGGATGAATGGTAACTGACTTGGAAGGTCTAGGAAAGCTGAAATCTAAGCCTATCAATAAGCTAATTAAAACTACTGAATCCTGGAAATGCTCTTCAACTGAAACCACAAGGTGCTCCTGGAGGTGCGAATGCAGGGTGGGGCTGAACATAGGAGAATAGGTGGACAGAATTATAAGGAGGAGTCTCCATTCTTCCTTACTCTGACTTCTCCCCGAGCAGAAGCCTGGAGGTAACTGGTTGAACCAAAGATATTCTGCTCTTGGAGATAACCAGATCCAGTTAAGAGTGGTTATGGAGATATCATAATAAAAATGAAGAAAATGTGAAAGTCTAACTTCTGAAAAATGAGATTCAAAGAATCCTTTTCCATGGGGTTCTCAACATCCAGAATCCTGGAAGCCTAATTTGTATTCTTCAGGCAGGAGATTGTAGGACTCTTCTCTGGGGAAACATAGCCCATAAAAAAGGCTGTATAGATATGTATTGCCAGTAATATAGATCTTCTGGGAAGAAAGGGGAGAGAAAGGTTGGCATGTGAGGCATTGGTATAAGGGAGTTAAATCCTACTTTTTACAGCATGTGGTCATTTAGTGAAAAATCAAGACCTATCACAATAATTATGTTAATTGTTTTTACACAATATTAGAAATACACAGATAATTATAGAAGATGTTGCTAATGTATTTGAAAACAGATTTATCCATTATGTTTCTCCCATCAAGGTTTAGGAGTGGGATGAGAAATACATTACTTTATAAAAATAAAAAATATATAAGGACAATCAGTAGAGAGCCATAAAGTCAAACATATCTGTATTCAGCTTCTCCACCTGTGAGCTCTGTGACCTTGGTCATGTTCCTTGAATTTTCTGAACTTTAGATCTCTCCTTGGTAAATGAATGGGGAAGAAAAAAGACCAAGCACTCAATAGATATCTTAGGGTTGTCTTGAATATTAAATAAGATAATATATATAAATACTTAGTATAGTACTCAGTAAAGCTTAACTAATACTATTATGACAATGCTTCGTGAAAGTTGGGAAGAAAAATCAACCCAGAGTAAGGAGATAAATAAATATTTGACTCCAAGCACACACACCCAGAGCACGTAAATACAAGGGGAAGTGAATGAAGGATAAACACATTATAGGGACAGTTACATTTGTCCTTTATGTTTAAGTTAAAAGAATCAGATTAAAAGAAACAGCCAATTCTACTTAGAAAGATGTAGAGAGATAAAATTCTTAAATAATCTTTTGTTGACTCACCTTAACTCTACTTTGTAGAACAAGGTGACACAAATATATCCAAAGGATTTACGGAGTACCTACAGTGTACAAGGCGCTAATTTCAATTATAAAATTATACAGATATTATACTTAATAAAAATACTTTTATTTTTATTCTTCCACTTTATTTTTATAATTGTCCTGTAAAATAGGATGGATAACACTTTACAGTTGGCAGTATTAGGAGGAAGGATTTGGGAAAGAGTGGTAAAAAAGAAAAAGAAACTACAGAAGTTGCCTAACCATTAGCATAGCTATGAAAGTAAGAGATAATAATTTTGTTGTAGGTACCTATTTTTGTAACTCAGTGTGATGATGTGTTTATTAATTTTCAGTGAGAATTACAACTACCAAATGAACTAAAATATTGATATCACCCAATTTGCACATCCTCTTCCCTATAAAATATATTTCCATGGAAATTCAAATTGCTTGGTAGAAATGCAATGAAGGCATCCTTGTGGGATGGTATAAAGGGCTGATCTCATCAAATAAGGATGGATGGTGGCCCCCAGCGCACTCTGAGTCTGCATTGGCCAGGCCACCAGAACATCCACGTTAGCAGGCCACACCGTCCTCACCTCTGGGTGGTGTTGGAGGTATGCGGACGGAACTGTGTTCTTTGACTTCATGCAGCCCTTCTGTGACACTTACTCTTCAGCTCTATTTCACATATTTCAGTTGGTTAGGTTAAAGCCTTCTTTTACATCAGATCACATTCCGGGCATGTCTTCTTGAGGAATATGATATATTTTAAATTGAAATGAGAAAACTCAGTTCCTGTAAGGATTAAAAATGAGTAATGTATCCATTTGGTTTTTTAATACTGCCGTAAGCGCATTAAAAATAAACCCAAAAATCAACTAAAATGAACTTGAGTTCATTTTGATAAGAATGAAGTTAAAGATGATTTATCTATTGGATTAAATAAATATGGCATTAGAAGCATAGGTGCTAGTGTCAGACTATTGAATGCACAGTCTGGATATTCTTTAACTTGTGTGCACATTTAAGATACTATCAAACTCTTTTAATCACTATCCTTATGTTAGAAGCTTTGTTTGTCTTAGCTAGAGAAATGTCACTTCAACAAAACCAAAAGAATTTTTAAAAATACCCACATGCTTAAAAGCAAAAAATAGCAAAATGTGGGAAAAAAGTCATCTTTGCAAGGAAAGGTCAGCAGAAACATATGGATTGCAAGGGAAATTAAAATAAGGTTTCTGTACAGACTAGATACTGCGGCAGATAGCGGTGCCACGGGCCAGACAGAAGGTTGCCAAGGCTCCAGGCTGCTTTCTTGTTTCTGCTAGGCTCAAGACTTTATCCAAGATTGTTTTGGTGATAACACTTGTTATATATCCTCTGGATCCTCAGATGCTAAATCATCCTGTAATAGACTTTATCCAGGAAACCTAAAGGCCAGCCACATTTCATCATTTCTTAAGTTTCATTATAAAACAGCCATCTGTACATGTCTGGAGGCATATTTTCATTTGGGTTATTATTTGATAATGTACGGACAATCCAATCTACAATCCTTTTTAATGTGTCTATTTTTTAAAAAGTCCACAGGAAAATTTTTAAATGGCTGTATTTTAAACTTTTCTATTTTATTTAGTTAAGACCTTACATAAGATTTCTTGCACTCATATTAAATAAGAAGATAATAAGTAATTACCTGGAGTAACAAAGAATGTGTTCATTGAAAAGTACTTGATTATATTTTCTCATTGAGGGTTTTGTTGTTGTTGTTGTTAAGCAAACTGCCCATGTGTTTAGAGTTGGAGATCTCACACAAGCATCCTATATAGAAACTTTCTGTAGAGGAAACTCTTGAAACTTTCCCTTAAAGCATATTCTTTTGCTTTTGTTTCATATTAATGTATTACCTACTAATTTTTATATCAGATGCTTTTATCACCAATCAGATTCAAGCTAGGGTATGAGTTAGATGCTTTAAAAGTAGCTTTGAAATTCCACTCCAGGAACACTCCCTGCCCTTCACTCAGAATTTTGAGCCTACATGATCAAAGACAGCTGCCCCTAGGCCACCTGCAACAGGTGCCCGCCATTCTCCCATTAGATGTTTACTCTTTGAGATTAAGGCAAATATGCAAATACTGTAGGTCTACTTGGAGATGGAATAGAAGGAAAGGCAATACATTAAATATTTATTACTGATGCATAAATTTGTGTGAATTTTTCCAGACTGTTTTCTTCTTTATGAGGAAAACTTGAACAACTTGTTTTGTCTAGAGCAAGAAATAGGAGAATGTACTTTAAAGGGAGCAAGGGAGAGAGTAGCTGAGATGGAGCCTGGTAGAAATGGAAAGTGGGCTTGAACGTTGGGAGAGTTGGAGGGTGCTGTTTAGGGCTGAGCCGTGCCAATCAGGTTTTTAGCAGGAAACAGATGGAAAACATTTGAATCGAATAACCTAATGGAGAGGCGATTTATAAAGGATGAGGTAGGAGTAGGTCAGAGAGGAGCAGATTGTAGTAGCAGAGAGCTGTGTAGAGAGGACTTCCTCATAGACGTGGTGCCCTTGAGGGGGAGACCCTGCAGAGCAAGGGCGATGGCACAGTGGAGAGCAAACTACCCTGGGCCTATGTCAGGAGACTTAAACACAGATATCTCCTGTGCAGTGTTCTGGTTAAGTCTTGATTCTCTGTGCCTTAGTTTTCTCATCCAGAAGATATAAATCTTTTCCAGAGACTAAAGGTGTGTCAGATAATACCATTTATATGAATGCTCCAAACACAGAGCCCTACAGAGAAGGAAGGTTGGAAAAAAAAAATAAATGCTTAATTTCAAGAGGATGCAAAAATTAAGAGCACAGGTAAAATAAAAGGAAGACGTCTTTACCTGAGACAGGTCCTAAGGCTAATACATGGGATGTAATGTACATATATGTGCTCACAGATAAATGTTTCAGAGACACATGTGTATAAATATTGGGCCAACTAAGTCCCCAAAATTAGAAAGAGAGAGAAAGCGGGAAAATACCATCCCACCCCCAAATCCAAAACATTTTCCTGAAGCATTAGGATCAAGATTAGTGAGTACCTGTTTTGCTAGTGGAGGTCTGACTGAAGAGCCAGCCATCGGCGCAAACACCATCTCAGGGCTGTCCCAGTCACGTATGGGAAATGGAGCAGCTTGTAGTTTTACCAAAGGGGTGATTTTAACTCTTTGGTCATATTCCTAGAAATTTGCTTTATACACATATACATTTTTAGTCTGCACTGTTAACTTTCTTATTAAGCCACAGCAAGGAGTCTTAAAAATATGTCTTTTTTTTTTTTTTTACCTTGTTTCCCTATGGAACAGGCTTTCAGTTTAAATCCCAGCATACAGTAATGTATGAAGAATGTCAATGTACTTTATCTCCTACAAGATGCTCTTGTAAGAAAAATTCCTAGTGAAAAGGGATGATACACTTCTTAAGTCTGCATCAGGGAAAAGAGAAGTTATTTGTTTGATGTTGTGAGTTTGGTATTGTGTTACGACACCATCTAACATGATTGTAGTTTAAAATTCTATATGAAGTCCCCCTGTTTGGACTGTCAATTCAGGGTGGAAAACCATTTTATCAGAAGGGTCAAGGATATGATGAATGGTGAAGGTATTGACTTTGTTAGCTTATTTTTTTTTTTTTTTTACTGCCACATGATTCTTCAGGTACTATAGCATGTATGAACAAAAAAGTCATTAATTCAAAGACCAGAAATTCAATGAGTTTTAAACTAATCACCTCAAGGTGCAATGAATTTATCTGCAGTGTTCTTTACATATTGATGTTTCTGCCTACTTTACTTCCTTGGTTTATATTCAATATTTGCCACAGAAGGGAAGTCATTAATGAATGCCTTTAAAATGCAAATTTGTCAAGGTCAGAGTTGCAAAAGCAGAGGCTTGTGTTGAACCATGCACTGCATTTTACTTCTCTTTAGTAGTTGGCTAGATTATCAATCAAAATGTTGACTACAATAGTTAAAAATTAATTTATAAAAGTCATTATCAGCCTTTTCTTTGTCCAATTGAGCTTCATGTGAGGGAAAAATCTTTTGGACAGAGAGGAGATGAGAATACAATCAATATAAACAAAATAGATATATCACCCTATGGAACAGAGGTATCCCAAAGAATTTGGGTTTAAGTAGAATTTTTGAAAGTGAATCTTGCTCCTTTGAGGACTTCCTTTATAAAACAGGGGCTACATTTCTCGTGGAAGATACCTTTTGAGGTATCTTCCTAGTACTCTATCTCTAGGAAATATCCTCTCACCCCCATGGGTGGGGCCCTGTCTGCCATGTTTTTGTTACACGTTCATGCCTATGAACTTGAGCTGTGAACAAGGTTGGACAATGGATCCAAACTAGGTCAATACAATAAAATCTTTTTTCCTGGGAATTTGAAATTGGGAGCTGGACTTTTCCAATTAGACTCTAGTCTCATCCATAAGTTATATTATGGTCCTCTCCTTTGCTTCTCTATGTGGCACACTCTGTAACTTAATAATGCTTCCTTTTGTTTTTACCTAGTTCACATTAACATCTATTACTATCACCAGGTTTACTTCTTCTTTGGGGTGAACCCAATGGATTGGATTGAAGTCTTTGGTTTGAAAATGCAGGCTGTCTATTGTCAAGAACTTCTGGGACCCTATTCCAACAGCAAGATTTTCCCTGTACTGCTTCCTCCAAGCCTTCCCACTTTCTTCCAGACTTTCTTACCTTCAGAATACATGTATTTTTCTGAGGCATAGAAATTCTCTTACCTTCCTACTGTTAAGAGTGTCATTCTTCCAATTTACTGTTAAATTTACAGTTTTAAAGCAATCTAGGCTTTAATATTTCATTGAACATAAGATAAAAAGCAATAAAATAATAGTAAATTTTATCTATTTTGAAAATAGTTTTAAGTGCTCTCAGCTCCTTAGTATCATTCCTCTCCAATTTATCTTACCAAGGTATCTGATTATCCTTCAAAAAGCATAGTGCTATTGGAATCCTACCAATATTTAAAATTTATTATTGTCTGCATTTTGTCTACTAAAAAATGTTCACACACTAAAAGGTTTTTATCTGAGGCAAAGTTTAGCACACCTTTTCATTAAAGGCCAGGTAGTAACTATTTTAGTCCTATAGGTCACATGGCTTCAGTCTCAACTTCTCAACTCTGCTATGGTAGCACAAAAGTGGCCACAGTGTATAAGCAAATGAGCATGGATGTGTCCAATAAAACTTTATTTACAAAACAGATGGTAGACACAAGATTGACTTAAAGCCTTATTCATATTGGACCTCAGTCAGCTCTGTCACTTTACTTTCTATTCCATGCCTTCACACACTCAGGGCTCCACTAAAATTAAATTTCTTTCTGTGCCCATTAGCTACACTGTACATTCACCACTCTATGATTCCCTTGGAGGAGGGCTGGGGCGGGGCATGGGGGACTGTAGTTTCACCAAGCACATTTCCACAAGAAGTGACTCTACATAAACCTTATAGTCTTACTACTCTTTAAGTGGATGATAACCATATTCTGAAGAAAGCATAGTAAAATATATGACTAATACTCAGCACTAATACTGTGAAACAGCTAAAGAAGGTAGTCAAAGGGTCGTGCCCACTTTTTTAAATGTTTCTTCTTCTACCCATCTTAATTAATGATGCCATCCTTTCATCAGCCCCTATTCTCAGATATAAAAGCTGGGTGTGCCTTTCTTTCTGCATTTTCTTTCCTTTTTCTTTTCTAATCGTAAAAGTATTACCCACCCTTTATATTGCAGGTTAAATGCTCTGTTGTTTGTTAAGCCTGATCTTTCCAACTGGCATGAATTCCTCCCTCTTTGGGCTTCCTGTTGCACCCCACCACACATTTTGATCTTGGTATTATGGTCATTTTTAAGTATTTTAATTCAATAACTAAAATATCTAACTAGAGTATCTCTTCTAATAGACTCTATGTATCCTAGAGAGGACAGACCAGTGTTTTGCAGAGAGTAGGCATTAAATGGTTATCTGATTAATAAATTTTTAACACTTGTAAAAATGGATTTCTTCAAATTGAAGCTCCCTTTATTTGATGAAAAAGTGTTAATTCTGTATAAAGATCAAGGTCAAAAGCAAACCTTTGGTTTACTAATCTTTAAAAAATATCCTCAGGCACTTGTGGTCCAGTGTTGTTGAACTTAAGTTGGCGTTTTTACTAGCCAAATTTGCTACATATGAAACCCACTGGCCATTTGGGGATTGACAACTCTCCTACTGCTCCTTTCAAAGAACTTCCCAAGAAAACTGGGATGGATAATCTATGTGCCATATGTGCTGTTAAAATAAAGTTGGATATGCACTAATCAAGCGGTTTCCATGAGAAACGCAAGGCCTCCAAAACATGAAAAATCTTTTTAATTGTAGTACTTATGGTAGGCGCTCCAAAAAGCAAAATTACATTTCGAACTTTTTTATCTAAAGAACTAGTTTGTACCAAAGCTTAAATATCCCGGAGCAAAACACTGTGGCTGTTTAAAATGTTGTAAAACAAGTTTGAAACAAGCAAAAGAAAGTTTTTTCTTTCACGTTGCCTGCAAAATCTTTAAATTAGTGCTTAGCTTAAAAGCAAGACTTTTTTTTTCTTTTTGAGAATGGTGGAGATAGAGGTATAGGGCCCCCCTCTCCCACAGCAGATGGCAGGCAAGAGAGCAAAAAGAGCCAAATAAATTGCCATCCAATGTTTCAGTTATTATTTTTCAAGCTTTGTATTATCAAAACATATTATCAAATAAGTATCACAATAGTAATTTAAATTCTTCTAAGTTATCCTATATTGTAGACTCTGGGAAGTAGGTATAAATATGTGATTTATTTGTTTAAAGTAGTCTGGGAGTGGCAGATTGAAAGATTCCTTATGTCCTTTGCCATTTTAATTAATCTGAGCTGTAACTTGTTTCCTCTCCCTTCTGAGTTGTCTGCTTCTGTCTCTATTCACTCCTATTCTTTGAATTTTGTTATGTATGCTAAGTGAAATAAGCCAGTCAGAGAAAGACAAATACCACATGATTTCACTCATGTGTGGAATCTAATGAACAAACAGAACTAACAGTTTGTTATTTCAAGATAGAGACAGACTCAGAGAGAGAAAGCAGGATGATAGCTATGGGGGGAGTGGTTTAGGGGGGAACAGGGATCAAGCCAAAAGGTAAAAGGACTCATGGACATGGACAACAGTGTAGTGATTGCAGGGGAGGGTGTAAGGGACCTCAATGGCCATGGAAAAAATACTATAAAAAATAAATTTAGAAAAATCCATGGGTAGCTAAAAAAATTTGTACTTGTCTTGCAGTATTCTCAAAGAAGCAGATTGGATCTTCTTTTTTAAATATCTAATTTTTCTTTTTCCTCTAGGGCATGTGTATTTACCAAGGAAAGGAATAATATCAAGACAGTGCAATGGATAATTTAGAAATTCACAACTTCTTATCTCTACCCTTTCATTTACAACTTTTTATCATAATTATAAATGCCAACAAAATGACTAATTTAAGGCTCATAGAGATGATAGAATGTTAGGACTTGTCAGTGTCTTTGAAAAGAGACACTAGTGTCCTTGAATGGCTAGGGTATATTCAGGGTTATAAGCAGCTTACAGAGTCGTTTGGATTGCTGCAGGGCGGTGGAGGCTGAGCTTCCAGGAACAACTCCCACAGTAGACTCCAGCGCTGAGCTGCAAGGAAGCTGCTCTCTCTGCTGTGATCAGGAGGAGATGAACCACAGATCCATCCCATGGTCCCCTAGCTGCTGCCTCCTGCATGCTGCTTCTGTCAGGACCCACACCAGCAGAAGAGACACCTCCTGTCCTGCCTCTCTCCTGGTGTGACTCAGTTCTGATTCAAAGTCTGGCATGAGCCTGCATGGGTGGATTCTCAATCATGAGGAAACCTGCCTGTAGGAGAATCTAGGAAATGTCTATTTTAAGCTTTTCTTAGCATGCAGAAAGACATGTTTGAGGGAGTCGGATCAGTGTTGGGTTCATCCACAGAGTCTGCCGCATCAGGCAACTTTTATTCTCTCTTTACTTTGATTGCCACCTCTCCCCCAGCTGGGAGGCTGATAAGCAGCAAAAACGACTAGCATTTGAAAACTAGCTTATGAATCAAGTTGTGTCAACATGCATCAAAGAGCAATGTGAAAAATAACTGTTTCCCCATTTCCTTCTGTATAACTTTCTTCTCTGATGGTGAGAATGTGGCTTCCATTATCTATAGTTACTTAATTCATCAGTCTCCCCTGTATGTATCCAGTTTCTTGTCACCACTGTGAGCCTCCCCAGCACCGACTCCCTCGGCCTGCAGCAGTGCTGACACTGTCCCCGTGCAGTCCCCACACTCAGGCTTTGAAACTCCGTATTTGGCTGCTGGTCTGCCGGGGCACTTTCTACGGCCCATCCCAGATTTTCTGACACCCTGTGGGGGAAAGTGGTCCCTGAAAAACATCTCCGATACATTACATAGGTTTTAATCTCCCATGATCCTTGTTCTGAAGTTCTTCTTCCCCTGCTTGGGTCCGGCCCTGTACCAGGCTCGCTCCCTTGTGCAGAATTCGTCTTCATACTTGCTGTGCTCTGGCTCTTACATCTGGACTGTGCTGTCCTGTCCCATTTGCTCTACTCTTGCTCCAGCATCCTGGACAGTGCACCTTCCAGTGCAGACTCTCCTCTCTTCCTGTTCATGCTCTGACACCTTCCATGGGGTGACTCCCCCACACAGAGGTCCATGCTTCAGCTCCAGCTACCCCATGACGAGGTCCCCCACCCCTCATTTAAGCTTGAAAACCACACATTGAGCAGTGCTGCCTCTACACACATGCACACACACACACGTATCTGCCTCACCTGGCTTGTTCATTGACTCCTCAGATTTGGGCCACTGCCTTCCTGTGTGGACATCCCTCTTACCCTTTTTGGACTTCAAGACCCAAGCCAGGATGTCTCTCCCTGCACCAAGGGGACGCTCCTTGGCTTCTGACACCCTGTACTCAACTACTATAGCTCCTCTCCACCCTGACACCATTTCTTGGCTCTATCTAATGGCTTTCAACCTGAATTGTTCATTAAGGCAATGGAAGGGAAGAGAAATAGGAGATAGGATTTGACATGTGGAATGTGGTGTCAGGGAAATGGGGTACAAAATGAGATAAGACCTAAAGGTATAATTGTGTGTGAATGTGAGGGACATGGTGACTATCCTGGTTTCTCTGGAGCATAGACTACATGAGGGGACTTAACTTGTCCCCTCATGTAGAGGAGAGGTGAGGATACAGCACTAATTTGTGATGCTACTGTGGAGGGCCTTAAACTGTTAGGGAATGATGCCTTATTGGTAGTTATTAGGTAAGTGATTGGCTTTTATGTGTCAGAAAAATAAATCACACCAAAGTGTGTAGGAGGTGTGGGTAGACGGAATACTATTGGAATAAGTCCACTGAGAATTGAGAAACTGACCTGGGCCAGGTCTATGACAGGGGGCGTGAGAAGAAGGGATGCAGTGACAGTGTGGTTACAGGACTTTATCATTCCAGAACACCATTCTGAGTCTGACCTGGTTCATGGTGGTCTGACATTGCATGTGAGATGTGACTTTCATCAAACAAGCTGCCAGGTGTCTTGGCTTTTTGGAGATGTTCTAGAATTTATAGCTGTCTCCCCTAAATTCCTCCTTCAGGACTGAAGCATGTGTTCCCTGTAGCCAGGAGTCTGGCTGCTGACAGCTCACCGCTGAGTCCCTCCTGAGTGAAAGGAAGCTGCCTTTCCCTAGGTTATGCTCCCTGTAAAGAGTCAGCCCACATGTAATGACTGGTCCATGAGGGGCTGCATTCCCTTACTCAAATCGGGGCAATTGTGAAGCACCATTCCACCTCCAGGAGCTACCCCTAGGGTTGGCCGGGGACTCCTTCACAAGCACATCATGTTCAACTTTCCCTCTGACCATTCCTGCTTCTCTCACCTGTCAGAGTGTGAGCACCTGAGGGCATGCTCCAAATCCCTCCTGCATGCAGACCTCAGAGTTTCAGGTCTGTTTCCGGGAAACTGGATTTGAAACACATTCAATCCCAAATGCTGATGTTGCCAATCGTTCTGTCATTGGCTGACACCCCCTGTTGTCGAACGTGGTGATATTAATTTAGAAGTAATTGCACCTTCCCAAAGCATTTTGTTTCCTCTCAGGAAGTCACTCAGACATCGGGGAAGCCTAGTTCTTTGATGACCGTACCTGATAAAAGTTCAAATAAGCCTTGTCACCCATAGGTGCTGATGATGCATTTCCCTCCTCTCAATCCCTGCAGAGATGTGACGAATCACTGTACATGTGATGTGACTCTGAGTCACTTCCAGCGTGCTCTTTCCAGCAGAGTGGTGTTTATCACTGTGGGTGTGATACAAAATTATCTACTTGTAAATCATATAGATCATACGATTTTCTACACATAAACGATACATTTGTTTTGTTTTATTTTCCTACGTTTATTGTTGTTGCTTATTTGCCCCTCCTGTTTGTTGTTTTTTGGGGTGGGGGAGATAGAAATAAATTAATGATAAGATAATAGAAAGGTGAACTCCTGAGAGGAGGGGGTATAACACTTGTGCTTAGGATGTTACCAGATACATAGTAGGTATCAATAGTATTTGTTAAACAAAACTTAGTAAAGAAATAATTAAATAAAATTTAACATGAAGTTCATAGGAGCCCTGCAGGCCAAAGGGACAGTGATAGAGGGCCTACTGAACATTTTTAGTCATTAGGTGTCAATCTGAAGCTATTGTGACTGCATTAAACCAGGTTTAAAAGGGTTTTATATTTAGTAACACATTTTCTATAATGAGGTGATAAGTTCTAACGTTGAATTTGAAGTTTAGTTTGATACAAAGAAAAATCTTCAAAGAGTAGGAGCTTACATGGATTGTGAAGCAAAATACTTTGGTAGACATCTAGCTAATTTCATAAAAGAGAAATATTTTAGATTTATTTATCTAAATAATTCAGTCTAGTTTAGCCCCTTCCTCCTTCCCCCTCCCTCTTACTCCTTTCCCTCCCTAATCCCCCCTTTTCTTTTTCTCTCTCTGTGCTGAAAAGTCTACATTCCCTATCCCATTCACAATTTGAAACTGAAGGTTAAACAGAGTTCCAGCATGCCTGCTATGGTACAAGATTAACTTTGAAACCTTTACCTGGCTAGTGTCTAGCTCTCATAATGCCCCAGACCTCTCACCTCACAGAGGAGGAGAGAAAGCGTTGCTGTTGTTACTGCTCCTTCTTCATAGTGTGGTGACATTTCAACTCTGCCCTCATTATTGCTTGGAAATACAGTGACTAACAGCCTTCTTCTCCAGGGGCTATCCTAGGGACTGTCCCAGTTTTAGCACTGAAAGTCTCTGGATATCGCTCATCTGGGGCAGATCCAGGCAGTAACTAAACCTTTGTCCAGTGACTAAAGCCCTTCCCACTGATTAGATGAAAGTGATTCTGATAATTATATAAGTATTAATTATTGGTCTCTGCTATGAGAGGCCATTTCCCTGCTTCGCTGACGATCTTATATGTGCAAGTGAGTGAAATGAAAGAGTTCCAGAATGGGCTGAATTTTTTCCCCAAACAAAGGAATGGTGACCTGCTTTAGTACATCAGTTACCTCTGCTGGTCTTGCAGACAGGAAGGAGAAACTAAGTGGGAGAACTTGAGGAGGGCCTGGGAATTTTGAGGAAGAACAAATTTTAGTTCAAGGTATTCTGCTTTTCTTTGGGGCTAAGATAAGACAGTTTTTTAGATCAATTTGTGGAGTCCCAGAAGATAAAAAATAAGTCAAGAAGCTAAGGGGAAAGGAAGCCAATAAATGTAAGTTCAAAATACTTCACCGGGAGGACAGAGTACATGGTTAGCAACCTATCTCAGATTTCTTCACCTTCTGTCCCCCTCTAACTTGAAACCAGTTATCATTACTTGTAGGCAGATTCATTCCCCAGATTTTATGCAGTCATACTGATAAGGTATTCATTGCTAAAGGTATGTGATGTCTTTGATTGTCTTGATTAAAACTAACATTGAAAATGGAGACCAGTTTTAACCAACAATAAATAATAAAAACCTTGAAAAGAAACTTTAACAAGCTGTTAATACACGTTCCCTGAACATGCCAGCCTGTTTCAGCTTTGCTATGAGAAATCAAGGGGATAAATGTATCTACTGTTGGGTTCAAAGGTGAAATGACAAGCAGAAGCGCATCCCTGGAGGCCTAATGTCTGCGAAGGAATCAGAATTTCAGAACCTCAAGAAAAGATGAAGCCAAGGGGGACAGAATGAGGATACTTTTAATATAGCCATTTTTCTTCTAGAGCTCAGTTACTTGAAAACAATGGAGGGTTTGTGTTTCTTCGCAGCAAAAATGTAAGTTATCTTTCATTCAATCACTTCCTTGCCCCATCAGCACCTTCCCTACCCCATCACTTAAGAAGTGGTGGGTCCTGTGGAAGATATAGAATTTCCATCTCCAAGTGGCAGATATTTCCAAACTGAAGGTCCATTTGTATTGATTGAAGCTCTTATCCATTCATATTTCTCAGTTTAGCTGCTAAAGGATGATAGTCCATGGTGCCATTTTACTGTGCCCTGTTGCTGTAATAGTCTCCTAACTGCTTACATTCTTCCTGCCTCCAAGTCCATTGTATCATATCAGTCAGAGTGATCTTTGAAAAACTGAGATCATATTACTTTATCCCCTACCCCACTCTCAGGGTTAAACTCCTCTAATGGGCTCCTATCACACTTAATATAAAATATCTGAAATCTTTATCACAGTTTACAAGGCATCACATAATTTGGCCCCACCTACCTCGCTTACTTCATCTCACCCACAAAGCTCCAGCCACACTGCTTTCTCTGTTTCTTGAACGTGCTAAGTTAATGCCTACGTGGTGTAACAGGAACTAGGGATGTTTCCTCTTTCAGCTGTTGGAATACGGCCTTTTTTTCTTGTTAGTTATATAGTCAGTCATTCTTTATTATATTAGCATGTCCGAAACTGCAAATCACCTTTTCATACGGACATTCATTTATTTATTTTTGTTTGTTTTCCCTCCTTGACCAAACTGCTAGCTTCATGAAAGCAGGGGCTAGTCACCTTGTTCTGTGCATTAACTGTAAGTCTTAGAACAGTGCCTAATAGATAGTTGATACTCAGTAATTCTTTGTTAAAGTGATGGGTTTTTATTTGAAAAGCGCTCACAAACACATCTGGTTGTATATCAAAGATAATATAAAGGAAGAGCTATATACACATGACAACAAACAGAAGAGATACTAAAAGGCAAAATGTGATTAAGTACTAAATGAACTTTTTATCATAAAGCATTGATTTAGTTAAAACACAAAGGGAGAGGAGACTTCCAGTCAAGATGGAGGCTTAGGTAGACACGCTTTGCCTCCTTGTGCAGCCATAGAAAGAATTACAACCAGATCTCAAAACTAATAACACCATCAGAATCATCAGAAAATCAAGCAGTATGGAAGTTCGACAAACAAGGATTTAAAGAAGACACATTTATCCAGATGGGCAGGAGGAGTGGAATCACGGAGATGGGTGAAGAGGTGGTGTAATGAAAAGGCGGTGGGGTGGCAGAGATGGGCAGCATACCTTAGGGGTGAGTTCCAGCCCCACACCAGACTGTGCATCCCAGGGTTCCAGCATCAGGAAGATAGATCCCTGATATTTCTGGCTGCAAAAACTAGTGGGGGTTCGGGAGGCAGAAGAAATTGTCAGATTTTCACCTCTTAAAGGGCCAGCATAGTCTTAGAACATATGCAAACCCACCCACTCTGGGATTCACCACCAGGGCAGCAGCTGGAATGGCACCAATGGCACATGGGAAGGGGCGAAGTGACTGCAAATGCTGTGAGCTCTGGGAAAACCATCAGAAGCCAGGCGGTGGCATTGTCTCCTCTCTGAGCCCTCCCCACACAGCCACAAAGTGGTGAAGCAGGTGCCCCACCTTGGCAATTACCTAAGGCTCCACCCCACACAATTTACAGGTACATTTTCTACATAGGCTACACTACTAAGATAGTGAGTCAAAGCAGCTCTTCCTAATACACAAACATAGGGAGGCTGCTAAATTGAGGAGACAAAGAAATAGGGCCCAAATGACAGAGCAGAATAAAACCCCAGAAAAAGAACTAAGTGAAACAGAGATAGCCAACCTATTAGATGCAAAGATCAAAACACTGTTTATCAGAGTTCTCAGAGAACTCCTTGAGTATGGCAAAAAAAATTAATAATAATAATAAATAAAGGAAGAAATGAAGGTTACTCTAAGTGAAATAAAGAATAATCCATAGTAAATCAACAGAGAAGGGAAGGAAGCTGGGATTCAAATCAACTATTTGGAACATAAGGAAGAGATAAACATTCAACCAGAACTAAAAAGAAACAAAAATTCAAAAAAAAAAGAAAATGAGGATAGGCTTAGGAACCTCTGGGACATCTCCAAATGTGCCAACATCAAAATCATAAGGGTACCAGAAGGAGAAGAGGAAGAGCAAGGAATTGAAAACTCATTTGAAAAAAATCATGAATGAAAACTTCCCTCATTTGGTGAAGGAAACAGACACACAAATCCAGAAAGCACAGAGAGTCCCAAACAAGTTGGACACAAGGAGGACCACACCAAGGCACATCATAATTCAAAGGTCAAAGGTTAAAGATAAACAGAGAATCTTAAAAGCAGCAAGAGAAAAGCAGAGAGTTACCTACAAAGGAGTTCCCATAAGACTGTCAGCTGATTTCTCAAAAGAAACTTTGCAGGCAAGAGGGACTGGCAAGAAGTATTCAAAGTGGTGAAAAACAAGGACCTACAACCTAGATTACTCTATCCAACAAAGCTATCATTTAGAATGGAAGGCCAGATAAAGTGCTTCCCATACAAGGTAAAGTGAAAGGAGTTCACCATCACCAAGCCATTATTACAGGAAATATTAAAGGGACTTATTTAAGAAAAAGAAAAGGATCAAAACCATGAACATTAAAATGGCAACAAATTCACAGCTATCAACAACTGACTCTAAAAACAAAAATAAGAACAAAAAAACACCCCCAACAAACTGAGCAAATGGCCAGAACAGGAACAGAATCATAGATACGGAGATCATTTGGAGGGTTATCAGCTGTGAGGGAGAAGGGGGAGAATGGCGAAATGGTACAGGGATTAAGAAGCATATGGGTAGGAACAAAGTAGACAGGAGGATGTTAAGAATAGCATAGGAAATGGAGAAGTCAAAGAACTCACACATACAACCAATGGACATGAAGGGGGGTGATTGCTAAAGGAAAAGGGGTATCCAGCTGAGGGGGGGCAAACAGGGAAAAATTAGGACAACTATAATAACATAATCAATAAAAAAAGACAAAGGAGGAGATGACACCTCATATTACTGTCAATAATTATAAGTTCTAAAACCTAGTTTCAACAGGAAGGCAGGAAAAGTCTTAGGTGGAAGTGGTGGAGAGGACAGAGGAAGGAGGGAGTGTAGATTCAGTACACAGAGTGAATGCATACAAACTTCAGCTCCTGCACAAGTTTGGCAAAGGCAGCCTGGCTTGCCCCAAGATGATATTCTTAATATCTGGAGCTTGGGGTAAATGACAGTGAAAATAAATATTTTGAAGTTCAACTTTTCACTTCTAAAGACTTCTGTCTTCCCCCTCTTACCCTCTCCACCACCTTTCCTTGGCTTGGTGAGATGAAAGTACAACGTAGGTTTATAATAGAAAAAGAAGAAGTTGCCTTCCTAGGTAGAGGGTTGGGCAAGTAAAGAGCGTGTTTTGCTTGTGGTAATGGGGGTGGGGTGGGGCAGAGTAAGCAGGCTATCACTTCCCGTGGAACTGCTAGTCTTTGGTCTTTGGTCTCTCAGGCACACAGCGCTGAAATAGACCAGGCCTGTGGGATACATGGGTATGTTTAGTTTCTACAGGGCATTTGTTTTTCTAAACTCCTCCTCTTTCTAAAATTTGGCGAGCGTTAGTCATTTCCAACTCGGCACGAACCGCAAGCGTGCCTGAGTGGCTCGCTTGCTTCAGATCAGGCCCCGCCCACACTTAGACGAGATTTGGGCTGATCTTGCTCTTGGCTCTGGTTGCAGTGGCTGATCCCAGCCACTAGCCCGGAGCCCGCTCAGCCTCCTCCCCTAAAGGGGACCGCCCGGCTGCGTGGTGCCAGAGTCCAGCACAAGGAGAAAAGTTTGGAGTGCCTGGGGGAGTTGGGCCACCGGAGGAAGGGAACGAGAGGACAGGGACCTCCACTCAAAAGTTTGAGCGGCTGTCGCCGCGTTCCGGGGGCGTCCGCCCCGCAGCGCCCTGCAGCAGCTGGACTTCAGTCCACCCGGAGGAATGGGGCTCTCGGTCCGGGTCCGAGGCGGGCGCTAGGGGCTCGGCTAGAGGACGGGGAGGAACTTGTTCTGAGAGCTGTCGCCGTGGGCCCTCCGGTGTGCAGGAACTCTCCGGAATCCGGTGGGGAAGGACTGGATCGCTCTTCCACTGGGATTCGTCAGGAGTTCCGGCGGCAGCTGCGGAGGTTGCCGAGTCTCCCTTTGTCCTCCTAGGACCTCCCTCCTACCCTTTTTTCCTCCCTCTGTCAGTTAGTGGGTTACGCTGACCCAGGCCCCAGCGCCCTAGCTACTCGCTGTCCCCACCCCAGGGTCCCTGGTAACTCCTATCACCGCAGTGTCCCACCGAGTCGAGCCGAGGGGGCTGTGAGTGGGACCGAGTCGCAGGCCCCTGGCCACAGGATGGTGGCGCGGCTGTCCCTGGCCCGCAGTCCCGGGAGCTGGCTGGTCCCCGGGCTGTGGCTGCTGGCGCTTAGTGGCCCGGGGGGCCTGCTAAGAGCGCAAGAGCAGCCCTCCTGCAGAGGAGCTTTTGATCTCTACTTCGTCCTGGACAAGTGAGTGCAAGAGGGAGGTCCAGTGTTTTCTGGTGAGGGTTGCGCTGGATGATGAGCTGTGGCTGGGGAATCTGTGATGTGTGCGCGCCCTGGGGAGGGGTGTTAGAAATCTGTTGATAGGTGCCCTTTTGCTGTCGATGTGCACAATTTAAGTGCCTTCCGATCTTTGCTGGCTGGGGTTGGTGATGGGAGCCCCAAGGGGCTGGACTCTCACGGGAGGTGAGTTAGTCACTGCTTGCCAGTCAAGAGCCTTTTGAGAAATGGAAGTGCAACCGCTGGGGATACCCTTCTGTGTCCCTAGAACGCGGACAAGACTGTTTCTCAGCCTCTCTGTCCTCACTCCGTGATGCTGGCTGAAGTTTGCCTGGTTTTATCCTAAGAAATGCTTAAGGTTAACATACCCCGTGTGGTTTGCATTTCCTTCGGAGGAAGGCGATGTTTATTTTAAAGAGCTGGGGTCCTATTCCAAACAATTAGCAGACAGGTGGTCCCCAAAATGGGTTGACTTCCCTGATTCTTGGAGCACCTAAGTTTCAGTTACTGACATTGTTACTGTGCATCTAGAAGAGGCCAGGGTATCCCCATGTAAATGTTTCTTTTACTTATTTGTTCAATTTCATTTTCTCAGGTCTGGGAGTGTGGCAAATAACTGGATTGAAATTTACGATTTTGTCCAGCAGCTCACGGACCGATTTGTGAGGTATTTTTTTCTCACTTCACTTTCTAGCCACTGGAGTTTGAGGTGGAAGGAAGTAGACTAAAATGTAGGGTGTCCCTTTTGTGAGACTCTTTGCAGGAAAAGCCCTCACTGAAATGTTGGTTTTAATGTGCCTCCAGATCATTATTATTATTACACATATGCAGTTATTAGGGCAGTCCTTCAGTTGTTGAGGGCTCATTTCATCTGGATCCCAGAAACTTGGCCCAGGCTCTGGGGAAGCATCTTCAAATACTATTCCAAATGTCTTTCCTTTTTGAATTTTCATCTGTTTTAAATTTCAGTTATGCTTTCTCGTAATTTGTCACATTAACAATTTTTATGCAAATAGTACCCGTGATATATTATTCTTTCCATACAATTCTTAGCATTGTAGAGGTCCTCATTAAAAAAAAAAAGTGTTGGTAAACTTCAGATGAACATGTGTTAATAACTACTACCAGCAAAGGCACTTGTGTGTATGTTTAAAGAAATGACTTGTGTTTACACAATGTGTGGGTGTGTAGCTGGTTTAAAATTTAACTGTTCTATATATGCAATAAGCCTTACTAGGAGAGACTGACTTTCTCCCCTCCTATAAAAAGCATAACTACTATGAAATCCAGCTCACTCTCTTATTTAGAAGTAACTAGGAATTAGTGGCATCCCTATTTAAAATTAGCCTTAAGATGCCAGGCTTTTGAGGCTTTTTTTCCCTTTCATTTTTCTTTTTTAGAGAAAAATGCAACGAGCAAATGCAAGTTTATCAAGATAATGGAAAGGACACAAAAAAGAGCTGTATCATTAAATATTGCTTCTTTCAGTCTTGTTAGCCCAAATGTTGTCTGTAAAACAGGCTTGGATGATCAAAACATTTTGAAAGTCATGTTGCAAGTAACTTCAACAATCTGTAGAGGCCTAGGCAATCCTTGCTTTCATTTATTGGCAGCAGTAAACCTACCCCTATAAAAATGTATGCTTGTCCATGTTCAATCATCAGTCTTCTGTTTAAGAAGCCAAGTATAACACTCTCATTCCCGGATAGGGTCTGAGGTGAAACTGCCTAGGAAAGAAAAGTAAACAGGGCTCTATATCCTTGTGTGTCAAAGGCAGAAGAGACAGTTGTTTATAAATTTTCTGATTTTACCCAAGAGTGTGCAGAGAGCATCACAGAATTTGACCAAAAGCAATGGATCATTTCAATACAACATTTTCAAAAAGCAGGGTTCTTATTTGGTCTGGTTTGCAAGTTGGAATTCTGGAATACACTGTTTTCTCACTCAAGTTTAATTGCTTGGTTACTAACCATACATTGTGGGAAGTGAATAAAGGGAATGACTTTCAAAATACATATAAGCCTTTGTGAGACCGTTCTGATCTTCAGTTTATAGATCTTGGTTTCATATCTGCAGATTTCAACCTTAGTAATAGTTACAAAAGTGTCTTAAAAATAAGAACCATTCTGTGACATAAATATCTCAAGTTTAAAAGATGTAGCTGACTGGGGCAACTGTTGACAAGGGGAAGTATGATGTTTGAGACCTGGAAAATTGAAAATGCCTCCTCAGAATAGGAGGATCTGTTGGTCTCTTTCACATTGTCCATGGCACTCTTTAAGTATTCTTACTTCAGGATAACTTTTATATGAATTCATATCAGAGTTGTAATTAAATCAAACTGGCTACTCTCTAGTCTTGAATATTGCTAGTAATAATCATTCTGCAGTGTTTGGTCTCCTTTAAGGAAATGAAGCAAAACATCAAGCAGTTTCTATAAAAAAAAAAAAATTACACTGACCTAAAATTCATCTTGCTAGTTAGTCTCTTCCTAAATGGCCCCATGGGTCATGGAGGAGTGCTTGAGTGCTGAGAAGCACTGACTAAATCCAAAATGACTTATGCAGTAACATTAAGCAGACTTAGTGTATCTGCTTAGAGGGTTCCATTTAAAAGAAGCCTGGACCATTCAGTGAGACCGATTTTAAATGAGACTCCCTAGCTATACATCTGTACTGTATTGATATTTCTTTTAAAAATGTTTTAACTGCCTCTCTTCTTATTTTGCAGCCCTCAAATGAGATTATCTTTCATTGTGTTTTCTTCTCAAGCAACCATTATTTTGCCATTAACTGGAGACAGGTTAGTGCATTATCATTTCACTGCAAGCTTTTAGTAGAGACTGATCTTAAAAGAATGATTGATATTCCAAGTGGTGATTCAGGCCTCTCAGTGGACTCAAGCCAATGCACAGACAATTGGGTTCTCTTCACTAATAGAGGGGAAAGGAGGTATGAGTGATATAAAAGAGCAGATAATCTGAAAATCAATATCATTCATATTGGCTGTGGCATGTACAATGAAACCCAGAATTCTGCTTTAGTTGTATATTTACTACTTCCCACCTTTTCCCTTCTCTATTACTGTTAATAGCTCTACATCTTTCTTGTTTAGATGTAAGACATTAATCAGCTAGGAATTTGAAGATCATTAGGAGAAGAAAGATAAGGTCTATCTGGATAATTTACTAGGGTCAGCAGACATCCTGGATCTCTACCCCTTCTCTAAGGTTCATTGGTGCTGAATATATTTACTTTTGTAAAGAAACTTGCTATTATCATATTTATTATATTATATTACATTAATGTATATATATCACACAAAAACTGCATATATATTTTACATGTTTTGTAAGACATATAATATGAATATATGTGTCTGTTTACATACACACACAAATATATACCTTTTGTAACGGTTGTCTCTTTTTCCAAGCCAATGTCAAATATTTTATGTGACCATCTCTGTCCTTTGAACTTGCTGTAGCAAGTTGGAAATAGTCATTGCTATATTTTTAAAAATGGCTGGTTTCTATGGGATCAGTTTTGTTTACTAGACTTTGAGTTCCATGGCGACGGGAGATTTTCTTCTTCATTTTATATCTACTTTATTTAACACAGAGTATGCAAGATAGTTCTTATCAGTTCTTTTTTAATTAATGGATGGGTTTACATTATTTTGAATCAAATTTCTCCAAATTGCAGTTTTAGCAGGGGAGGCTGGTATACTTTGTTTTGCTTATGTGGATTTCTTAAGAGTTATGTTTGAATGCAGGTTTCTTTTATAAATTAATTTTTTCTTTAAATAGGTCAAAAATGCATAATATTTAAAAGGATTCAGGGAGAGCACTTATATAAACTTTTAATTTATCTGTGCTTCACGTATTAGTTTCTCTGGAGAGGGAATCTCTCTGCAGATGGGATGTCCAGCTTACAACCTCAGTCTTTTTACTGAGACTTCCCTTCCACACTTCCTGTGTGTATGTGGATTTCCTCAAGGGCCGGAGCAAGAGTAGTCCAACACAACAACTTTCTATACCCAGTGATATAACAGTCCTTGCCTTCATGCAAAATTTTTTCCATTGCCCAGCTTCATTTCCAAAAAAATGGCTTTGGATCCAGCATATCATTAGGCCAGAAAAGAGAACAATGTTAACATTTACAGTGTGCACATGTAGAGAAAAGTACTTAGGGTAATACCAGACACACAGTAGACTCTCAGTAATTGTCACCTGCATATGTTGTGCCAGATTCTCTGCTAGACACTTGATATATGGGTCCTCCCACACTTTGAAGATGAAGAGCAGTCACTGGTCGACAAGACCGATATTGCTTAGACATGCACAAAAAGAGTTTAAATCATTAATCTAGATCATCGATTCTTGCCTTATCACTGGTTGAATCTAATAGGGGAGAGGTTGGAATGGGTGAAGAGGCTTCTTCTTGAAAAGACAGCATAACATGTTGTTAAGAGTCACTGAATCAATATCTAGTCAAGTGGTGTTGGACATGTTACTTAACCTCTTTATGCCTCCTTGTTTCCCCATGTATATACTAATGACAGCGGTAATGATGATAATAATACCTACCTCATAAGATTTTTGTAAGAATTGAAGTCAATGAGGAGAATGTAGGACAGATTCTGGCATTTATGTATTCAAAGATTAAAGCTTTCTTCTTGTTTGTTGTGAGCTGGAGCTAGGGAATATGTAGTATTTTAATAATCAGGGGGGATATAAAGAGAGTATTGTTCTATTTGGAAGGATTTATAATATTCCAGGCAGAATTTTTATACTGCTACTTGCAACTCATTTTGTATGTGGTTTGCTTGCCTGTCTCTTTAAATAGAAATAGATTCAGTTTTAATGAATTGTACTATTTGTGGCATGTTGAATTGATTTGGGATGGCAGAAAATACACTATGGAGAAGAGTTCCAGTTTTGTTACTTACTGATTTGGAGTCTTGGGTCAAAGTATTTACTCAGTGTGTTACTTTTTATATGTATGAACTGTAGACATAAACTATCAGGTTTTCTTAAGACAGATGTTATGAAGATCAAAATAAGACAATACATAGAAAATTACTTTGTATATCACAGAATAGTCTCCACTAAAGGATATTGTTTTTTGCTTGTAGTTGTTCTTATACTAGTTTTATTTAAGTAAATCAGTAACTTTTTAAATTTCTATGGTCCTCTATATTTGGATAGAGGGTCATTTTTCATCTATTACACACTTTCAAGTGTGTGGAAACAATTTGCCTGTTTAGATCAAGATCACTAAACAAATGTTTCCACAACTATTGTGGATCTTTGTTTCAAAGCCTAGAAATGGGTATTCTATATGGCAACTTCCTTGCTGTCACACCGACAAACAGATCTGAGTACATGAAAAGCACAAAAGTTTAAGTACAGCAGGTTTCACAATTTTTGGTTCTAGGACTCATAATTCTTCAGTACCTTGGTAAATATGAGAAGTGCTCCCTTCATGTTTCTCAGAGTGTTGCTAAATATTTTCAGTAGAGATGAAGCAAGATGGGAAGGCAATACACCCTTACTGTAGGGCTTCTGTTGGCTAGGTCTTCCTTAGGGTTTCAGCATAGTGTCTGGTACTATGTAAATGCACGAACAGAATAATACTCATGGCAAAAAATGATCAGTAATATATTTTATATACTTATTTATTTTATTCTTTTAAGTATTTCAATTTAAAAACACTCCCTTCTTTTGTCAAGTGATTTTTATCTTCCATACATCTGTTAGTCCATTTTTTTTCTCCTACCCACCTACCTGCTTGCCTTCCTTATAAGATGTATTGAGCACTGTGGGCTCTGGGGGTAACATGAAGATGTATAATTTGGTGTGTGTGAGAGTAAGGGGCTTGCACATACACACAAACAATTCAGGGCTGTATGAAAGGATCAGGTAAGAGGAAAGTGCTGAGTGTTTCTTTTTAAATATGGAACTATCCAGCTTCTCAATATTAGAGAATTTGAAACAGGACTATATTTCTATGTTTAAAGGATATTTTTAGTTAATATGGTGCATAATTGGGGATAGTGGATTATGCTCAGTTCTGTTTAATATGATCTTAATGATATAAAAATGATTTAGTTGAAATCATTTAGTGAACAATTATTATGTGCTAGGCAGTGTGCAAAATGCTTTCCATTCATTACCTCATTTAATCCTTATATCAACTCCATGTAATACATACTATTATTATCTCAACTTTACAAATGAGGAAACTGAAGCTAAGAAAGGTAATGTAGCTTATCCAAAGATACTTAGTGAATAAGTGGCGAGCAGCATATTAGCCAGAATGGGTTCTTAATGTATAAAGTAGATCATGCCACTCTCATGCTTAATACAGTCTAATGGCTTAGAATAGGAGCACATGTCTCCCAATTGCCTAAAAGTTCCACCTGATTGCCTCACCCAATCCTCTCTTACATCAGTTGCTACAGGTTAGCCCACTGGCCTTTGCATTCCCTGAAAAGTCCAGGCTTGTTTCCATGGTAGGAATTTTGTTCTTTCTCTGCCCCAGATCTTGTTATGGCTAGGTCATTCTTGTTATTTAGGGCTTATCCCACGTGTTGCCTCCTCTGAGAGGCTTTGCCTGGCCATCAAGTCTAAAGGAACACAGACCCTCCTCCTCAGTAATTGCTCACAATACTCTAGTTAATTATCACTTTTTGAAATTATTCTGTTAATTAATTGATTTATTTTTATCTCCATGAATGTAATGTAAATTTCATGAGAGTAAAGGGGTCTTCTTTGTCTTGTTCACCCATATATCTAACACCTAGAACAGAGCCTGACACACAGTAAATGCTTAATAAATAATTGTGAATGAACGATTGAGTTTGTGTGACACTGGAACCTCAGTTTATTAACTGCAATAATGTATTTTCTCTCTTTGAGAGATGGTAAATGATGACATATTTTCTAATTTTCTCACTCCTACTCTTATAGATAAGTTATAAACATTTCCAACTCTGTTTTCAATATCCCCAAATTGAAACAGTTATATAATTGTTTGACCTGAACACAATTATCAATTACTTAGAAAAAATTATTACTTAGGCAAACTTGTTGGAAATTGAAGAGAAGTCATTCGATTAAGTTTAAATAATATGGATATTTCTATTATTTGAAATAATTTCTCCTAATTCCTTTTAATCTCGATTAAAAATTTACTTGTGTTAAAATAGTCCTTTTGAGACTTGGTCACTTATAATTGACATATTCATGGTGCAAGGACATTTGACAGCATTTGTAAAAGTTTAGAAGGTTCCTATTAGCAGTTCTATGTTCACCAACACCAGTGTGCAAAACAAGCATGTTAGACACTAGATATTGCAGCCTTGTTCATAACAGTGAAAAACCCTATTCAATCTAAATGCCCATAAATTGAGGATACCCTAATTAGAGTATATACATAGAATGAGATACTATGCAGTCATGTGAAGAATTAGAAAATCCATATATATTGACATGAAATATATATCTAAGATATATTGATTGAGAAAACAAAGTTGTAAGACACTCTGTTAAGTGTCTTTTAGTTTTAAAGAACAAAAACAAAAATTTTAACTGTCTTTATGGGGGTATGTGTATGTGTGATTATAAATGCCTAGAAAAATGTCTGGAAGATATGCAGTGAACTATTGACAAAGTTATTCCCTTTGTAGTGAGATTCAAGGTGGGCAAGGCCTTCACATTTTCAATTTCCATACATGCAACTTACTCAATTTTATTTCAACCATAATGTATTATGTAAAAATTAAGCAAATGCTTAAATTTAAAAGAAACGTGAGTGACTTCTTCTGTAGCCGGGATAGCTCTCTCGAAATCAGAACAAGTTTAGGGGCGGGGAAGAGTGAGCCTTAGGAGCAGAGCATATCCAGCTCTTACACTGGAGGCTCTTAGAGTCAGTCTCCTTGTTAGAATGAAAACACTAGAAGTAGACTGCAGGTCAAATAAACAGAGGAGCTCTATACTAGCTGTGTGACCTTGGACAGGTGACTTCACCTCATTGCCCATTCCCTTGCTTGTTAAATGGAGCTAATCATTCCTACCCTACAGCAATATTGGGACAATAAATGCATATAATGTGTGAGCAAGCCTGCGTAATGACGGGGTGGGGCCGAGGCTAAGGTTGAAATGGGATTTGGATGTTGTCAGGGTACACCGTTATCATCATTCTCGTAGTGACGTGCCAGGATTATAACAGAAGTTCAGAGAAGTGATTTGCTTAAAGTGACACAGCTAAGCAGTTAGGTCCAGAATTCAGGCCCAGTCTGACTCCTGAGCCTGAGCACGAGCAGCTGCGCTGCCTGGGACTGTGTTCCTCCTTCGCCAGTCTTCACAATTACTCAGGATTTGTCATAATTCAAAGACACATTCATCCTCTAAATTTATTCTACCTTAAAAACCAGTGATGTGGTGAGAGGAAGTGAGTATAGTTGGGTTTACAAAAAATTCTGAGAGGGAAGTGGTTCTGGCCACACGTTGTGCTAGCGCTGGGGCGTCAGGGTGTGGCAGCAGCTCAGGTTCTAGTCATGAATGTGTTAATACTTACTTCCAATGACGTCTCGCATCAGCTTCAGGGGTATGTTCTAGAAAATCAACTAAACTGTTGCTCATGCCTATGTGGCAGCCCTGGCTCCCTGAAGTGGTAACACACAGAGGTCAATTTCTCAGTCAGGCATTAAGTGGGGAAGTGGAATAAAAATATACAAAATGCAGGAGGTATGGACTTCAGGTGTGGTCCATGTAGCACATGTGGGTTAGAGTAAACCACACTGGAGGAAAATCTCTCACAAAACATAGATCGCGTGGAGCATTTTGTAAGCAGATGCTTTTGAATCAGGACTGCTGCCTTTGGGTTCATTGGTTTGGGCTCCCGACCACAGAGACCAAGGTGTATGTTGGCCTTAGAGTGACATGTTATGTAAACAATAAGCCAGTTTTTATATACATTGATGGCTAAACTTGTTAGTTCCTAAGATAATAGAATATATTATCAATGTTAGCATTTAGAAAATGACCTTTCATTCTTTTGAAACCTATAAATTTTTTTTGCAGTTGAAGAGCTAATAAGAGAACAATTAATTTTTTTGCATTTTATCCTTCATGCACTATATAATATAGCAGTATATAATAACACAATTAAATAGATAATTTGAGTGGGTATATTTGAATGAATGAACAAGTTTCTCTTTGTAATTTTTTTTCTGTTTTTGTCAGCCTGGTTGATATTTTTAATATTGTGGCTTATTAAAGGAAGGAGACAGTAAAAGTAGTAAAGTCCATTGAGCACTTACTATGTATCAGACATTTTGCTAAATGCTTTATATGCAATAGTGCAGATAAAGTACAGTGCTAAGTGGATTCAGATCATTAGTAATTTTGTATGGATATAAATAACACCTTGAGAACATCTTGAGAATTTTGTTTCTACTCAATCTACTAAGTTTTACTTCTACCAGAAAAATTTAATTTTATAATAATAAGCCATTTATATAATAATTTTATAATTTTAATGTTATAATAATAAGCCATTTATATTACATAATTCTTAGGAATTGCTATATTTTGTTTGTAATTACTGTTTAATTCAAGGAATAATGTTCCTGGCTAATAATTCCTTAAGGATAAACAACAGAATTGACCTGTGATATAAATACCTATACATTTATGCTTGTACAGTTACCAAAATTGACATTTGGTAACATAGATGTATGAAGCTATTAGCTTTTGTGGTAGATTGTTCTTTTGTGACCTCAAAAGAAGCACAGATTACATACATATATATTTGTATATATGATTACATAATATGTATAATATATAAAATATGGGTGTATATAAAATAAATATATTTATTTACCTAAATATATAACTCTAAAAATCTGGGTTGCCCCTATTGCTTACTTTAATTAGTAGATTGTGGCAGACATAAACATGGAACTGTACCCGTTCCAGGTCTAAGTCTTAGCAAGGCATGGGAGTGTTCTTTTTTGTGGGTTTGCTAGTCAGCTGCCCTATAAAAACATTGAGTACTGTGGGACCACTGTGGTAGGAGGAAACCCAGATGAGCCACATGGAGGAGAATAAAGACTCTGGTCAGCAGTCCTGGCTGAGCTCCTAGGCCATAGGTAGCACCAGTCCCCATAAACTTGCCAACCATGTGAGTGAGGTAACTTCTGCCCTTCCAGCCATTCTATCTTCCCAGCTCACCCTCTGAAGTCTAAGAAGTTCCTGTTCAATGCATAGTACCATGAGAAACAATAAAATGTGTTTACAGCACTCATTTCTGGGTAGTTTATTATATAGCCATAGGTAACCACAGTAGAAATTGTGGCTAGAATAGAAGCTGGATGATCTTGAGGGGACTGATAGTAAAAACTGGAAGAGCAGTGACAAATTGATATTGGAGGCTGAAGCAGAGATGACCGTTTATGTAGTGGTAGAAAGTTTGGAGGTAAGGTGGGAAATAGAAAATGTACGTAATGCACTGTGGATACAGCCAAGTAGGTCTCCAGGAAGATTGTTGAAGGTGGCGTTTTGCTTCTCTCAACTACCTCTAGTGACATACGGGAGATGTGAGATGAGCTAGAGAAGGAACTTTTTAGTTTTCAAACAGGATTTAGAAAAAATATAAAGAGCCAGGACTTGATGGACTTGAAAATAAAACTCTTATCCCCAGTCTCCCTTGGCAAAAATATTATCCCAATTTAAGAAATGGCCGTAGTTCAACAATCAAACCCAGACTGCTGCCTGTAAAGTGTGATGTTGGAAGAAAAATCAGGTTAAGGGCGCAGTTAAAAGACACTTTGTTATGACTTCACAAAGATTTAAGATGGTCTCTGATCTAGACAAAAAAGCTTATAAAAATCTGAAAAATGTGCCTCATAGATATGCTCGAGTAAACACACGGCTTCTAAATCTTTTGGGTGTGTGCCTCGCCTGATTTAGAGCCTAAAGTAGAGAGGAGCCTCTTTTGAAGATATTTTGTGCCTGTGCCTTTTATCTAATACAGTGAATTATAATTTGACATCATGGAATTTCACAAAATTTTCAAAGGAGTTTTATAAATGTAGATTGAGAGAGAGATGTTTCGAAATAAAAGTAACTTCTGGGCCCTCAATGTCCTACAGGCAGAAATAGCCCGTACTTGTGGCCTATTTCTAATGAAAAGATAAAGATGACTCAGAAAGTGTAGTCAAAGCCCAGGGAGTGGAGTCAAGAGCTACGAAGGTACATTTCCAGGAAGTAGGAGTGAGAAGCAGTGAGTTGGGAACGTAGGCAGCAGTAAAATATCTGACACTTATGGTACCAGGGTTTGTTTTGTTTTGTTTTTTGTTTTCCATTATTTAGTGATGCATGAGAAAACACCTGAACACTTAGTGGCTTAAACAACAAATATAACAAGTTAGGCAGGTAATTTTGGCACTAACCTTTAGATTCTAGTGCAACCAAGGACCCATCCCAGTAAAATTTTAATGACAAATGTCTTTTACTTTTGTAACTTGTTATTAACCATTCCCTCTCATTCCTCTTATTCTTTTGTATAAATTAAAATATTTGTTTATTGACAACTTTGATATATTCTCTTTTATTATTTTAATAATATTACCATTATTTCCTTCTTAAGTTACAATAGATTGGCACATTTTCCTTTACCTCCATAATTTTGAATAGTATTATTAAATTCAAACTCTCAAGCACTTAAGAACTAACAATATGTAGAAATACTTTAATAGTACAATGTGAGGATGGAAATTTTTGTTATTAGAGACCACTACAATTTTCATGATTTTTTTTCTTATGGGAGATACGCAGGACCAGGGATGCTACATAATTTACCCAAAGTCACAAGACTAGTAAGTATTCGAGACAGGAATTGAGGCCAAGTCCCCATGCTTGATCCATATGTTGTACTCACTGTTTGATGTGAAATGACATAATGAAGGAATTGAGGGTTGATTGGCATATGACCTGGCTTCGTCCCTGACATATCTATCATGTGGTAAAAGAATAGTAACTAATATCTATTTGGTACAAAGTAAGTGTGTGTAACACTTACTTTGTACCAAACACTTTATAAGCATAAACTCGTTTGATTTTCACAGCAGACTTATGGAGTTCACATTAGCGTTACTTTTCTTTATGGGTGAGGCAGCTGAAGGCTGTGAAGGTTCTGTGACCTGCCCAGGCTCACATGCCTAGGAAGTGGAGGAGCAGTCTGGCTCCAGAGCCTGGTGTCTTACCATTACGATGTCTGTTACCCCACAACCAGCCTGCTACCATTTATACGTTTTCTAGAAGAGCAACGTACAGTGTAAAGGAGAAATATAGTGAAGAGGGTTTGTTTTGGGTGCTACTCACTTTCTTTTTCTTATCTCTCTCTAATGTTTCTTTTATCTAGGCACCCATTACTTACTGAATGTTCAAAGCTTCCAAATAACATTGTACTATAAATATCATAATGGACACCTAATAAATATTTATAGACTGAATGATTGAACCTCATTGGAGCAGGCATTATTATTTATGGAAACTGAGCTCCAGGAAATTAAATAACTGCTGATGGTTACATAATTTATTAGTTGTAGAACTAGAGTCTCAGTTCATCTCTGATTTACTCCAGTCCCTGAGTGTTCCCACCTCATTATAAAGCTTCCCATTTAATTCCTCCAGGGTTTTCTCCTCACCAAAGTTTCAATATAACACTTTTTTCCCCTCTCTTTCCTTTTCCTCCTCCTTTTCAGCCTCTGAATTAAAAATTTTTTAACTCTCAGTCTGCTGAGTGAGCTCTCCTTGGAACTAAGAGGCAAAGTAAACTGGGTGAACAAAGTCCTACTAACAGGGGAATGACTGTCAAAAAATGACATTAGTAGCGACAACCTACTCTGTACTTACTATGTGCCATTTAGTCCTCACAATGGCTCCATAGGGCAAATATTTTCATCCCTATTTTATAGATGAGGAAACACTATAGGGCCTGGAATTCTCTCTGTCTATAAGGCATACCATTTCAGAAACTATATTTTATAATGTAAAAGATTATCCTAGTCACTCAAAAACCCCTTCAACAGAAGGACCGACTGGCAAAATTAGTAAGGAAAACAATATTTCAACAACATGGAAAGGTTTTTGAATTAGATTAGACCAGAGGTTCTTAGTTATGGCTGCACTTTAAAATATTCTGGGGAGCTTCCAAAAAATATCCAACCCTATTGCAAAGCAAGTAAATTAAAATCTTTTCAGTCAGAGCCTAGAAGAGATTTTTAAAAAAACACTTTAGGTAAGTCCAGGGTGCAGCCAGGGTGGATAGCTACACTGCATCTGTAGAGAATTATGAGGGAACGGCCATGGTCAGTGTGTGAGTTGTTCTCACATCGCCCTATAGAACCACAGGATTAACATGGTGTGTGTGTGTGCAACAGATGTGTTAGACTGAATGATTGAAATCTGGAAAGTTAAGATTATGTGCATTGAAAAGTACTATACAGGTCATAAGTAAAAGGTACTTACCATAATATTGTGCCTAGTTGTGTTAGTTGGGAAAGTCAGAATTCGCTCATAAAATTTTTATTATGCCATGATTTATAAAAATATATTTTTATTTAAGTTGTGATGTCATGAGCACCTTCCACAATCCAAAGTGTCTAGGGATGGGGAAAAGCCCTTGAGGAAACCTGTGTCCGATAATAGTAATTGCTACATTTCCTTCCTTCCCCTCCTTCCCTGATCTTCTTATCCTTTTCCGTCCCTTTTGTCTCTTCCTTTCCCTACTCGGAAGAGAAGTTTGAGAGATACTAATATCCATGAGAGTGTTCATTTTATAGATTAAAAACAGGAACTTTTTTCTGTGCCCCTCACCCTTCAGTTCATATAATTATAAAGAAGAAAGAGTTGATTATAGACTTTGGTCTGCCAATTCTCAACAAAAACAAAAACAAAAAATCAGAGGTTAAGTATACCATTTTGTTTAACTTATTCTTCTTTCCAAAAAGTATTTGAAGCTGCATACAGCACAACTTGCAGAAATAAAGATAAAAGTAAAGATCTTAGAAAAGATGATGTAGCATTATGATAACCGTAGGAGCTTAGCCGAATTTTGTGAATGAATAAGAAACTTACTGTGGACTTCTGGATAGGAGGAGAAGAAACAGTTTACATGATGTAGTTAGCAAAAACGAGGAAGTGTACAGTGATTACTCAGGGATGACAAGAAACTTCTGCCCTGAGACTTTACAGGGGACATTATGTGTCAGGATAGCAACATCCTTGACTAGAGCTCCAAAACAAATACCAAGTAGTTTTGTTATTTCTGTTCCTGGTAGTTGAAGACTTAATGTTAAAGCCCAACTCACTACTGTTGACCTTCTAAGGAGATGTTGGATTTGACCTGATCTTTATAATATACCCATTTTTCTTTGCTTATTTTTGTCATTTCCTCCTTGCTTTCCATTAGAGATTCCTTTAAGGCACAGCATAGATGAATAAATTCTGTTTTTAACGTATGACACCATTTTGTTTTCCCTCAGTTAACTGTTTACCAACAGAGAAATTTAGAACTTATTTTTAGTTGCTCGGGATCCTTCAGAGGCCTAAGATCTGCCCAGTCTTGTGTTGGTTTTCATTTTCCTTAAAGTGACATTTGTGCATGGGGGAGAGGCTGACAAGCTGCTTGGTCTGTCTGGAAGATAGCATGACCAGGACCCACATGTGTGGATGTTACTGACATGAGCCAGAAACATCTTTCCTCCGATGACTGTGCGGATGTGCGGATGCAAAAGTAATGGTGGGACTTAGTGCACCCTAAAATATTATGGTGGCAGGCATGAATACAGATAGAAAAGCAAGAAGTGCTCTGCTTCCTCCAATTAAATTAGCTGGCAGAGCCCCTGCCACCCACCTTCCCAAAAGACTCTGAATTCCACGTTTGGCAAAGGTTTTTTTTTTTTTCTTCTTCTTCTTCTTCTTTCTTAGAGTCTTCTACTTTTGTTGTCTGGCCCTCAGGAGTAGTGGTGAGCCGAATCTGAACTGAATGGAGAAGGCAATTTTTGCCATGCAAAATCTGTTTGTGTAAACTTGAATTTTAGTTGTCTTTTTCATTTTCTTTTTGGCAGCAAACACTAATGCTTGAGGACACGCTGCCACTCATTTTTGGAAAGTACCAAATATTTGTTTTTTTTTCTGTATTCAGACAAAATCAGTTTCAAGTTGTTTCTGTATATAATAAATGTAAATATTTAGATAAAACAAGGCTATAAATTATGTAATTTATTCCATCATCTGTGGAATTATGAATTGTTTCCTATGGTAGATTGAAAAATTTATTGAACACTTACTTTGTGAAAGGCATTTTAATGGAGTAGGGAGATACATTATATGTAATAGACATGGGGCCAGCCCACTTTAAACTTCTAGTCTTGAAAGTGAAAATATTAAATTAAATTAGTTAAATTATTTTAAAGTAGAATGGTTTCAGAGACCAAGTCATTCACTGTAGTGAACATTTGGACATGCATGTGTCTGGGGCACCATAGGAAAGAGAGTGTGATGAGGTTAGAAAGAGGTGCAGAGTAGGTAGATTTTAAACCAAGTTCTAAAGGAGACAACATGTGTCGGTAGACATGACTGAATCAGGAAGGTGGAAGATTAAGATCATACTTTGAAAGTTGTTTTGTGTTTTGGGGAAAGTTTTTGAGTTGGAGAACCTGCCTGATAATAATTTTCATTACAATATTAAAATATAATCAATAAGTTACTTTTAAAATATGAGTGAAGACCTGGTGAGTGACTCATTTATTCAAATATTTGAAACAACATTACAGTATGACAAAATAATCATTGTTATTTTTTATTATTTTCAGCATCTGTTTTAATAGTGTATTATGTATATATACATATGTATATACATATATGTATATATATAATTTTGTGTATAAACCCAAGTTCCTTGATGTTCAGATAATACACTTTTTATCATCTGTTGGTGTAAAATCAAATTTTAGTTTTCTTTCATCTGTCATCCTCAATAGTGTGACTGTTCTTTATGTTTTATTTAAAGCCCTATACTTTAATACTTCAAGATTTTTATTTAGAAAGGTATTTTTTTGCTTCTATTTAAAAACTAAAATTCAGAAAACAATATGTTAAGATCTCTCTTCTGATCTTTTAAATTTAACATTCTAAGAATAAGTTTTGGGTTTATTTTGGGTTGTTTTTGCAACATTATTGTATTTATCGCAAGATTCTTGTGGGTTATTTTTTTCCTTTCAAAGGGGGTCTTTGGAACCTGTGTTTAAATAACCTGAAAAAAGAGTCTTATACTCATACACAAAAAATAACTTTTAATATTATATTCATACTTAATTTAGACATACTCCTTTGGGGCAACTAATTAGTCATGAAAAAGATTAGTTTGTGGTTCTTTCTCTTTTTAATTTATATTGCTCCTCTGAAGAATCCATTGTCATCCATCCATCCAATTATTCTCTTATTTGCTCATCTCCATTAATTCTTTTATTTGTTCATCAAATATGTGTTAAGTATCCACAATATTCAAGAGAATGAACTGGTGTCTGGATGGGTTATAACATGCTACAAAATTGCCTACCTCATGAGACTCTGGGAGAAAAAAAGTAGAAAATGTTAATTTTCATTAGTAGCATGGTTAAGTAACATGATTCAGGAATTCGCAGATAACAAAGAAAACTTTCAACCTCTAGGGAGGTGGGTTAAGTGCTCCAGAAATACTTTTTTAGTTAAGCTGACCTATTCAATCTTTGGTGTTCCTTTTTTGGATGAAGGAACATGTTTACTCCTTAGCATTCAGTAAACGAATATGATTGAAGATAGTTGTTCTCAACTTGAAATGCCTAGAATGTGCTTAGATTTTCAAGACATGTCACACTGTTAGTACTTTTATTTTTTTGTAGTTAAAACAGACATCACTGAATATTAACATGACAAAAAATATGAAGAGCTATCCGCCCTCAAAGCCCATCTTTCCTTTTCTTACTGAAGATGCCTTCGTTGCAATGCGACGTTTTTTGAGAAGTGCTTATTATGATCTTTGCTCATTTTTCTTTATTTTAATATTATAAAACATTATTTTCAGAGGCAAAATCAATAAAGGCTTGGAGGATTTAAAACGTGTTATTCCAACAGGAGAGACATACATCCACGAAGGACTGAAGCTAGTAAGTTCTTTTACATTTATGTGTGGGGGAGAAATTGTTTTCTTATGCTGTAATGAAATAATTTCTAACTCTCTAGTAAAACTGAAAGACCCCATTACATGTTTATCCCAGAAAAAAACTTTAAATTCTTTTAGTTGTTCTAGGAATGAGGCTGATGGAAAACATTATGTATCATGGTAATAAGAAAAGTTTAGATGCCATTTTGCCTTTTAAGGAATTTTCTATTTTCTCTATGGTTATATAGTCAACCAAAGCTAAAAATCTGTGTCAGTTAAACCCAATAGTAACTACTCTATAATATAAATACATGCAAATTTCAAATAAAATAGTTAACACAAATATCATGTTTCAAAAACCAGTCTATAATATTTTGATTTTGTCAGGCTTACTGATTCAACTTGATAGAACATGTTGGTTCAAAGTTAAGATTAAATTGTGAGTTGGATAATTATTCTTCATTTTCAGGCAAATGAACAAATTGAGAAAGCAGGAGGCTTAAAAACCTCCAGTATCATAATTGCTCTGACAGATGGTAAGTTGGACGGTCTGGTGCCATCATATGCAGAGAAAGAGGTGAGTATTGAACTGAAACTGTTCTTTACACCCCCGTGTATTTTGCTGTGTGTCTCTGTGTAACCTGATAGTTGAATAATGCACCTCTCTCATTCTCCATCTACGTCTATTTCTATTTCTCTCCATAGGCAAAGACATCCAGGTCATTTGGGGCTAGAGTTTATTGTGTTGGTGTCCTTGACTTTGAACAAGCTCAGGTGAGTACAGCTGGCCTGCAAACTTTAATTTAACTCACATAATTGTTTTAAGGATAGTTTATCAAATTCTTTTCATTGATGACTTATGACATTAATTGTTAGAGATTTTCTATAACAAGGGCCATATTCTTGTATGTCTTCATGAATAATGTCTGATTTTGATAGGTTTTCATTGCTGAAAACAAAACTCTAAATTTATAGAATATTTACTTGGTTTGGAGGAACTATTATAGGACAAATATTTGGGTTAAAATAATATGAGTACTCCTGTTCTTTAACTCAAATGACAAGATTATTATGACAGTCATATTTAGGTATTTTAATTTGACTTAAAACTAAATCCTTAGGGGTGAGGGATTTATGAAGTTTGCTTACACGAAATCTTTAATAATTTTTCTTAAAAACAATTTTTCATGAAGTTTTAAGAGTTTATATATTAAAAAATTTTTTGCACTCTTAAAGTGATTTTACATTTAAAATTTTGGTTGAGCGTGACTAAGATTTCTGTTTCTCATGATATTTATAGCCAGTAGGGCTTCGTACTGTTTTGAAATTGGAACTTGAGGTCAATGTAAAGGTGCTGTGGCTGATCTCAGTTCACGTCATTTTAACACATTAGAGTTTCTCTAGTACCATCACCTTCTGTTTCTGACAGGCTACCCAAGTGAATTAATCCTGTGGTATAATTTTTCAAAAGAACATAATTAAAATGTAATGAAGTTTATAAAGTGTTATATGTCTCAACCACCTCTTAATTAAATTTCCCTCCTCTTTCTAAAGCTTGAAAGAATTGCTGATTCCAAGGAACAAGTTTTTCCTGTCAAAGGTGGATTTCAAGCTCTTAAAGGAATAATTAATTCTGTGAGTATTTCTCTGGGAGCAGGAAAGGCTCATAATTTCAGACATATTTTAAACTGTAAGAAGTAATCTTGATATCTAGTTCAGATAGTCATTATCTTGAAGAAAAAGATTAAGAAAGAAGTTTGTTCAGTACTGCAAACACAGTGTGATTCTAAAGATTTCGATTTTGTTTGTTAGATTTTGTATTAATTCTTGCAAATTGAGCTCCGTGAGATTGAGCTTGTGATTTCAAGTTTAAGATTTTCATAAACCATCTTAGATGCTTCCACCATTTGAGCATGGAGTTTCTCACCGTCTTGATATCTGGATAGTTTTATAGGCTTTATAGAAGAAATGTAAAATAAAAATTAGGATTGGAATGTGTGATTACTTTCTTCCCAATATGGTATTTCCTAGCTGTTCATCAGGCAACTTGAACCACCGGCTGAATATTTGACTGCTCTTGTTGTTCTTTCCATTTTCATGATTAATAGTTTCATTGGAGCTCATAACATTTCTGTTTTGAATTCAGCTGAGCGGTCTCTGGTGATCATCAGAATCTGGGCTATCCTAAGCAGGGTATGGGGAAGTGAAATGATGAAATGCAAAGCAAAACTCCTGGGCTTTCACAGCTGAGGTTTATGTTTCATTTTACTGCTTTTTGCTAGAAGCACTAGGAACAGTTGCTATTAAGTATTTATGATATTTGGGTAAACATCATTCTAAAATGGAAGTGAATAATATAACATTCTCTAAGTCAAAGCTTTTCCTTTAATCTTTAGGTATTTATTGAAGAGGAAAAATCACAATTTCTTCTGATATTTGGCTCTGGCATTAAAATTTCTCTTTAAAGATCATGTTTTTTAGAAATACAGAGTGAGATTTATTGAATTTGGTTTTAGTATCATGTAGGCTTTATTTCTTTTTTTAATTGATGGAGCTTTTCAGAGAAAACAATTTGGCTCTATCACATATTAGTACTTCTAGTGGACAGGCCAAGTGTGAATGCAGAATGGAACATAGATTTAAATATTTTAAGAGTTTACATATATTATTGTATTTAGTTTTTATGAAAAAAGCAATATTTTTATAGCTGGATTCAAGATAAATACAACTGTGATTTGTTTTAAAATATAGGAATATGGATGGCATTGCAAAATGGAGGATAATTTGACCCTATAAATAAATAAATAAATGGATTGTATTTTAAATAGAATTTTATTTTGCTTGGGAATTCTCAATCATTTTAATAATTGTACTGGGAGGAAAAAATCTTCACTGAGTTATTCCCTTTGGAATATTTTTTTCTGAATATAAAATGTTTAATTCAAACTTCTCCGGGTGATTAATTAATTGCCTTTTCAAAACTCTTTATGGGTTATGACTACAGAGTTCTCCTTCAAGAAATTAGTAGTTGACTATCAGAGAAGATGAAGTTATTGTTCTTTGTTATATTTATTTGTGATTTAATTTTTTTAAATTTGTACTAGGGAAACTTTAGAATGGAATATCTAACTATAGTCTTTCTTTCCTGAAGTTATTGATGGACTTTAGCTTGAGTGAGTTGTGTTGAAAGACTTAGCATATGTTGGAGCAGATGTGGAGAAAAAGGAACCTTCACGCACTGCTGGTGGGAATGTAAACTGGTGCAGCCACTGTGGAAAACTGTACAGAGGTCCCTCAAAAAATTGAGAATGGGGCCTCCACCTGACCTGCAATCCCTCTTCTGGGTATCTACTCAAAAAAATTTGAAAACATTTATTTGTAAAGATATATGCACCCTTACATTCATTACAGCTTTTTCACAGTAGCCAAGACATTGAAACAACCTGAGTGTCCTTTGATGGATGATTGGATAAAGAAGAAGTGGTACATAAATACAATGGAATACCACTCAGCCATAAGAAAGGATCAAATACTGCCATTTGAGACAATATGGAAGGATCTTACAAGTACCGTGCTAAGCAAAATAAATCAGATTGAAAAGGACAAGAACCATATGATTTCACTCATATGTGAGATATTAAACAGAAAAAGAAAACAAGTAACACAAACAAACTCATAGACACAGATAACAACATGGTGGTTACCAGAGGGGAATGGGGTTGGGAGAAGGATGAAGAAGGTCAAGGGGGCCAGATACATGGCGACAGAAGGAGACTAGGCTTTGGGTGATAAGCATACAATGCAATCTGCCGATGATGAATTATATAATTGTACACTTGAAGCTTATATTAACCAATGTCACCTCAATAAATTAAATTAAACAATTTAATTTAAGAAAGACAGTATAATAATAGAGATTTGTATTATTTTAACTGTAAATGGCTAACAGAACCTCTTGAATTTCATCTGGAGGGGGCTGATGATTACAGCATTCATCTCAATACAGTTAAACTTCAGCTATTTTGTCACAAAAGGAGTAAATTATCCTCAGGGAAGCCAGCCTCTGGGGAAACCCTGGCAGAGTTGGTAGGTGGACAAACAGAGCCTTTACAACCGAAGGTGATCTCACTAATAGCTGAGATTTTTATCAGCATGATGACAGTTTGGGATTTTTGCCTACTTTGTAAAAATTTAAGGAATTTCAAGCACTATAACTTTTTTTCAAGGCAGAAATTGCTCCACCCAATAACATAGAAAAACTATAATTCTGCCTCAAATTAGAATAGCACTTTATACTTTATAAAGTACAATCTTATCTTAAAAATTATATTTGATATTTGAAATAAATAAAGTATATGTATTTCAGGGTAAGGGCAGATAGAAGAGAATATCCCTGTATTTTTTATGATTTACCAAAGTAATGTATAAAATTGTATGTGTAATGTATTTATGCAAAGCTAAACAAATGGAAGAAATCTAAACATTTAAGTCTTTCAGATCTTTGGGACTGTGAAAGCAGAATATTTGCTAAATTGATTGTATTTTCTTGCTAGAAGTTATTTAAATAGATCTGTTTTTTTAATTATTGGTTCGTTATTTGAAGTTAATCTTTAATTGAGAAAAATTGATAACATGGTTTTCCTGTTTTGTTTTTTATTTTTGTCCTCCCTCTCATGCCCATCAAAATCCAGTGACCTGTGCGGTCTGCACCCGGCACTGTATAAGATGCCACGTTTTGTTCAGACATAGTTTGTGTAGAATCAGCTTCTTAATCATCAAGCATAGGAGTTTCATTTTGGAGCCTTTCTTTATTGTGGTTAAAAGAAAAGTAACATGATAGTAATTTGATCTATGAGAACTTCAAAAGCAAGAGACTGAAAAAAGCCTTTGTTATGAGCACTTTGCCTGTTAACAATTTAATACATTTTGAAAAATTTACTTGATTCAGAAAGTCATTTTAATGTTCTATTTTAATTGGGAGGGAAATATATCATTTCAAAATTTTTAGATTTCTCTCCAGGCAAACATGATATGTAACAGTTTTTGGAATATTGGTTTAATTGCCAATGTTAATCAGCACGTATGAAGGTTTAAAATTCATTATCTCAAGTAGGTACTGGTAAAAAAAAATCTTTCCTCTTTTTCACTCTTCTTTTACCATTATCTAATTTATTCTTCTATATACTCATTTATTGAACTTTTACTATCCTTAGGGGCATCATGTTAGGCTTGGAAGAAGGGACACACACTTAAATAAGACAAGTTATCTGCTCTGAAGGGGCTTGAAAATAATGATAATTTGAGGTTCGAAATATGGTGTCCCCTGAAAGAATTATAAAGTGTGGAGATTTGGAGGAGGGAAATTTCATTGAGTCTCCCCATGTGATACAAAGGAATCCTATAATGCAATTTATGTTAAAATGCCAATATGGTGAAAGGTAACAGAAGGATGGATTAAGTTTGGTTATATGAAGTCATGGAAGGCTTTTTGTGGTGGGATTTGGATTGTGCTGTGACAGTTGGAATAGATTTAATTAGAAACAAGAAACATAATTTTTCGGACAACCTGGGCTGAGTAGCTGAGGCATAGGAGGGAGTGTGGCTTGGCCTGGATTATGGAGGGATATGGGGGATGCACATTGACTAGTAGGCTGGATCCAGATAATGGAGACCTTAAAAAGTTTGGGTGAGGAATTGTCCCTTTTTTATAAATAATTGGGGAACCATGGAAGATTAAATTAAAACACAAAATTTGTATGATAGCAGTGAATGTTTAGGAAGAATACTCATAATAATAATATATAGGATGGTTTGGAAGATAGAAAGGTGTATTCGAAGTCCCTTGCAATAATTTTTGTGATATACAGTGAAGGAAACCTAATGTAGTGGTGGAAACAATGCAGTTGGCAACTCACCTGACTGAGTTCCAACTCCGTCGCTGCCTAACGGTGACCTATTGTATATTCTATAACGTAATCTCTCTGAGTTTTAAAATTCTTATCAGTCAAATGAGGGTAATGATGTCTGTTTCATTGGGTTGTTTTGTGAATTAAATGAGATAATGTTTAAGAATGATCTGACTCAGAAGGGCTGGTTTTTAAAGCAGTTGGTAGGAAGCTAAGGATGGCACAAAGCTAGGACCGTGTAGGATGGAGCATGTTGATTCTTCTGTAGAGCTGTCCCCTGAGAGAGATGGCCAGCATTCTGAACAATCAATGATTTGGGTCTAAAGGGTATGGCATTTATATGTGAGATGATCAAACCTAGCAAGTGGGTCATAATAACAAAGATTCCTAGATGACGTAGTTACCCAAAGTCAAGTATTTGAGTGTGCCCTAGTTCTAAATCCTGAGGTCTTGGTCCTAGAACCCAGTCAACAGCTGGGAGAGGAGATTCAGTATTCCCAAGATGAAAGCTCTGAGGAATTTCAGGACCCTGCACTTGTAAATGAGCCACCATTCTTGTGGGGGAACCTGCAGTCCTAATTGGTGATTCAGAACAGAAACTTAAGTTGTTAAGGAGAAAAGTGCATCCCTATTGGATACTAGTTTCTCAGGGCTTATTTCAGGCACTGGGGTTCTAGGTCTTTTGAAATAAAACTAGGCCAAGAACCTTGAGGGAAATGACTAATAAATTCTCTGTCCTGGTCAGTCTTGTCAGGGACAGGGTGGGGCTGAGGCTCTAGGTATGAAACCCTTTCTCTTGCTGAGTCAGGCTCTGAAGGCTCTGGCAAATACTAGCTGGCATCTACTTGTTGCTGTGTTATTGTGGTAGCAGTGACCCTGGAAATAAAAAGGTAAATCTGGGAAGCTTTAAAAAGTTAACGGACCTTGAGAGCTCACTGGATATATAATGAAAAGTTAAAAGAGTGGGTCACATGTAACTTGGGCATTGTCCCCTAAGATGACTGACTAGAAACTGAGAGTGAAAGCTGTTTTTACAGAGGGTCCTGGAGTGTTGGAAGACAAGCTGGAATGGGGTAGATGCCTAGTTGGGCCTAGGGAGAAATCCTGGTGGAGATGTTCCTTAGTAGAGAGGTGGGAGTCCGGTGAAATGCTCAGGTCAGAAAACTTCAGAATCTCAGGCATTGCGCCTCCTCCTGTTCTGTCTTCTCTCCCATTGCCCACAAACACATGGATATGATTCTTCTATTTTCCACTTTAGATTATCCTTAACATCTCAGAATGTTTAACAATTATTTTTGTATTCTTGGAGAGGTGAATGCAGAACTTTTACTTAAAAGTAAGATATTATTCAAACTAGTATAAGTCAGACTAACATGTGAGTATCATGTGGTTTCTAGATTAGTGTTTCATAATGCAGTGCTGTGGAAGAAAATGTTAAAAAGTTTAAAAAGTCAAGATTCCAGAAAAATATGGAAAGAATAAAAATCAAAATGCTCTATGGAAAAATCCCCCTTCTTTCTTCCTTTCTTCCTCCCTCCCTCCTTTCCTTCCTTCCTTCCTTCCTTCCTTCCTTCCTTCCTTCCTTCCTTCCTTCCTTCCTTCCTTCCTTCCTTCCTTCCTTCCTTTTTTTTTTCCTAAAAGCAAGACCATGGAATGTTTTTCTCTTTGCAATTACTTCCACACTTGTTTTTGATAGAGTACCTCAGAAAGTATTAACCAGAAGAGATGGATCAATTGTGAAGCTGGTTTAATAAATAACCCTGGTAGGAAAGAGTTAAGAGCACTGCATCCTAGGTGATGGCAGCTAATGTCCTGGTTCCTAGTTCCTGTGGGGAAACATAGGGACAGAAACAGGGAGGGAATGGTCACTCATACGTGTAGGAAATTTAATTAAAACTATAACAGGCTCTTTCTAAAGGGAAAAAAAGTGCAACATCCATTTTAAAAGTAACTTCACTCCTACTGCTGGAAATAGAAACTTCACTGGACCTTGGAGCCAAATTATTTTCCTCAGTAATGTCTATTGTTGTTATTTTTCTAATATCTAAGAAAGCTATCAAACTATGTTTTAATGGAATGAGAAACATTGCAAAATCATTTCCTCTTCAGGTAAAACATTTCCCTAAAAGAGTGTACCTAATAAATATTCAGATAAGACCTTAGTTCAAGTGATTTTTAGCAGGTTCTGCTATGAATGTTGACCGGTTAGTCGTGGAAATCTCTAATTATAAAATCACTGTTTGATTAAAAACCTAAAGTCTGAGTTAACCATATAGATATATTAACAGGAAAAACAACCAAACTGGCAGGACTTACTCAAAATTGGAAATTGGTTTCTAGGATACCTTTTAAACAAGGCTGGGTATACTGTAAGGTTCACTATAAATCAGACTCTTCTGGACCTCTGTTTATCCAAGGATCTTCAGTACTGAATGTAGATGAGGAGCCTTATTATGACATCTCTCATATTAATGGTAGGAAGGTTGGGATTGTATTTCCCTCCTCCTTTTTTTTTATACCTAGTGTCTGCTATAGCATTGGTAAGCAGTCTTTGTTTAATTCAAATTTATCAATAAATAAAATCCATGCTTCTTGAAAATATTTTTATTTTTATAATAGAGTTATGATATACTTAAGCATTAAGAAAAGCAACTCTTTTTAATGGGGGCAGGAAATGCTTAATTTTAAATTGACTTCTGGTTCCATATAACTTAGATTTCATTCTCTTATTTATATTCCACTGTATTAAGATTTTAGGTTTTAAGTGACAAAAACCAAGTTCATGCTAGCCTAAGGGGAAGAACATGTTATTGGCTTATACAAGTATAACTGGGTGGCCCAGAGGAGGAAATTGCCTCAGTTGCAGATGGATCCAGGGAATCAATCAATCCATGTTCTTAGGGTCTTCTTCCTTTGTAAATTTTGCCTGTGCTTCTGTTTGCCTCATTCTCCTTGTTCAGATGAGGGTCAGATGAAGTAATTGTCAATGGTTTCAGGCTTACATGGCCTTCAGTTAGCAAACCCACTGAAAAGAAAGATCTATTGTCTCTGGATGTTAGGATATTTGGTTGTAGATAAGGACCTTGATGGACTCAATTGGATCAAGTGCTCGTCCCTCTGCCGATTATGTTGTTGACATTGTGTGGACTAGCTTGAGTAGCTTGCCATTCCTATAAGAGGCTGGGAGCAAGGTGGAGAGGATAGAAGACAACCTGATCCATAGCCTCATAGGACCACATGGAGTGCAGAATAATTTCCCCAATAGAAACAGAAATACTGTTCATAAACATGTTAAAGATAAAAAAGTGTTCTGGGTAGAAAAGAAAATTAATGCCTACTATAGTCTAATATATTCAAATGCATTTAAAATATTTTTCACATATATTCTAATAAGGTACTCCATCTCTTCTAAATTCCAATGAACTAAAAAAAATCAAAAATTTGTTTTAAATTATTCATTTTATTTACTGATATTTTACAATGTTATCTTGATATTCATTATCCAGTGCTCTACTTATATTTACACAATAATTTTACTTAATACTAACATTATTCATTTATTTTTCTTTAGTTGGTTGGGATTGCAGGTTAAGGAAGTCAAATCACTTTGAATAAATAATTACAGCTTTGTGATATTTTGTGAGAAAGCTTAACTGGTAATGTAGGTTTACATAGCCAAAATTAGTGCCCAATGTTTATTTCTTAATAGTCATTTGTAAGGCTACAAAAGGAGACAACCTTTAGAGACTCACCTGTTCTTGAAAAAGCAGATTCAATTCCATAGAAGGCCACTGAAAAAAGAAGATAAAATGGCTAAGGTTTATGACTAACTGTCCCATCAGTGCAAATTATAATGGGTAAATGCATGATTTGTCTGTTACATATTATTTTTCCCCAAATCTTATAATTCTTAATTATTCAGAAACACTTATTGAATATGCACTGTATTCAAGATACTTTCTGGATGTTGGGTTATAAAAGTGGATATGGTACCCCTGAATTTTCTGAGCTCATAGTTCTTAGGTATATATATTTGACTGTAATATTAATAGAGAGACTGATAAAGCTTTTTTTCTATTTTTTTTGCATAAGAAAATATTTAATTTGTCACTCTGGAGTTTTGAAAAATCAAATGGAGCAAAAATAGACTTAGAATGCTTGGTAGATCTATTTCATGTTTTAGTTAATAAAACAAGAAAATGGGTAAATAGAACTAATTTGAAGTAATATGTACATCAGAGTGAGAAACATGTTGGGACTCAATTTCTTTAGATTTTTTAAACACATGCATTTATTATTACTTTATCTCATAATTTCCATGCACTTTTTGTGGAAATTCAATTCATCCTTTAAGAAAACATGAAATGATCATTCTGAGTTTGCACTGACCAAAAGAAAAGAAAAAAAAAAGTAGAGACAGATAAACTCTTCTTTCAAATCACAGTCCATTTTTGGCATATTTCCATGTTGTAGAAAACATGATAAAGGAAGACCTGCTAGTTTGATTTGCTGTAAAACTTGCAATTGTGATTGTAGAGGACCCTAAATGTCATTTGGGGTTTTTTCCCCACAATTTTCACCAACAGTATAATCAGAAGTCTGCATCTGTTATGTTTGGAGCTGAGAATAGTAAAAGGCAATGATTATAACTTACATTCTTCCCCAGATTTCTTTGGGTAAAAGTTTGTTTAGAAATTTGTCACTGTGCTTGTACTACTGGCTTACTTGCAGAGGAAGGAAGAATCCATATTTAGAAATGGGTCGGTGCAGAACACGCTGTATTGAGCAACTGGTGTTTTGAATTTCCAAGCATTTTTTAAAAATGAACTCAACCAAAACATGTGATTACAAATTACCATTGTTTTTCACTGAAATATTACCTCTTAGAAGAAAATATATTTGGTAGCGTTGCCAAAATATATTTGGCAGCCAGAGAGAAAATAAAAATTATAAATCTGTGTATTGAAAGGTAAAAAGCAAGCAAGAAAAAATTATGAGAAACGTCTTCCCAGTTGCTTTAGCTGCTTATTTTATGCACATGTATGGCAAATTACTGATGCTTCATTTTGGGGGCAGCTTTAAACTATTGTTTCAATGATTTTTTTTCTTATGAGATTTAACCTTGGAATCTGTCATATTTGGGATGAGCTCCTGTAGTGCTTAAAGCTGCTCAGAACGTCAGAACATAAAATGCTTGCTTTTTAGACTTTATTATTGTTCCTGCTGATACTGTCTGACATGCTGTATGTCATGGAAATGAGCAGTTTCTATCTGTTAAGGACACACCGAGGGTGCTTGTAAATTATCTGTAGTGTGCTGTTGTAGGTGGTGGTGTATACCCAAAGTCAGTGTTAGAAAACTACTGCTGTGGTAAATAGTTTGAATTTTTGATAAAGTTTTTAAAATGTTGGAGATGTTTGGTTATCATTGAATTTAGTAAGAGAAAACATTTGGCTTTTAACTTTCTTATGTTAATATATGGCAGGCTTTAATCATGCATGTTAAAGGAGGCTTTCAAAACAAATACATTTTAAATAGGACAAAGTTTTGATGATGAGGACAGTGACTGTTATTATAGAGAGTAAATATACAAACCATCTTTATGTATTTTATTCACAGTTTGCAACAATATGCTGGAATGTAGCATTTTTACACAAAGTACTAGAACTTAGAATTCTATGTATTTTAACATCTTTTCTATTATAGATTTTTTTTTACTAGATTATAAATACAAATTTTGCAGATGGTCCTCTGTATACCAGTAGACAGCTTCTCTGTCTAGACGTGTCCCTCTTGGAAGTTCACACATTTACTCCTACCCAACCTGTGCCCGGTAGGTGCAGCTGCCAGCTGAAAACTGTCCTGTGGCTCACAAACACAGGAGGGAAGGAAACTAAGAGAAAGCAGAGGGCAGACCCCCTTCAGGCACACGTGCAGGCGGACCGCCTCTTCCAATGCTGGCATCTCCTTTTAGGAATCCTTTGCCCTCATGCTGCTTGCATCGCTTGCTTTACTAGTGGTTATGCTGCCTGAATTTCCATGTATAGATTTTTATGGCTAAAATAAATCCTCTTGATTTTTCTTAGATATAATCCTATTTAGGTTGTTTGAAGGATCATCAGTTCACATGTTCACATTCACATAGAGGGTGGGGCAAAAGTAGGTTTATAGTTTGTCTGGAAAACAATATAATAACTAATAAACAACAATACAAAAACGAACTTTTTACATACTCACAGCTGTAAACCGCCTTTTGCCTCAGTGTGAGAGAGTTGGTGAAGTGAGAACAGTTACATTGAAGTAGAGCATTTCAGGAGGTGCGCAAACCTAGATAGTGATCGAGCCTAGAAAGGAAGTGTCTGTGTGGGACAATGGGGGTGAGGAGGGACTAAGAATAACTTGTTCCTTGTTAAAAATTTTCCCGAAGTCCGTTCTGTGTCCAGAAAAAATATAGAAAAACAAAACAAAATAAAAGCCCCAAACCTCTGCCTTCTACCTCTGAATGTCCTTTCTGATTCCAGAACTCCAGGCAGATTCTAGGGTTTTTGAACTATGACAACTAAATGCCATTGATGTCATTACCTTTATGAAAAAAGTGTGCTCTTAGGTTGAAAAACAAAATAATTTTTCTAAACACAGTTTAATTTTAGTTTTCCAAATGCTTGCTGTGTCCCCAAACAAGAGCCAGAGTTTCTGGTAGCCTGTCTTTAGGTTCTGGATGATGCTGAGAAGTAAAAAGAATAAGTGTTTTATCCGTATAAAACAAATTTGTGATAGAAGCCAGTATAAAAGTAAGATAATAGAGAAAAATAAATAGAAAGAGAATCCCATGCATTTGGATATCCTATATATATTACTAATTTATAGGATTATCTAAATTTTTAATTTATTCAAACTCAGTGGTATTAGAAATTTTAAAACAAACATAAAATCTGTCTCCCCCCAAAGTCAAAGCTGAATGACATACATTTGAAGATACAATATAAACCAAATTTTTATTGTTTTTAATAATATAAAAGGAGTCCAGGCAAACAAGAAGCTAAATTTCACTAGTTTGTCAGATACCAGGCTGTATAATGATGAGACTATCAAAGGCGTGGTGGGCACTAGAGAGCACTGGTCAGAAGATGGCTTTGGACTCATCAGACCTGCGGAGACCTGGCTCTGCTACTGCAAAATTAGGTGTTCTAGGGCAGCTTAAAAAAAAGTCTCTGTGAGCCTCAGTCTCCTCACATATAAAACGGTGAGAGTAATAGTAGGAATTTATAATACTCAGGAAGAAATTCAGATAAAGTGCATAACACAGTTTCTGGAACATAATAGTTGTACAACAAATTGTAACTATGGTTACCATGGATAAATTGTATCACGATTAGAAATTTTGAATTTTTGACTACTGATATTTGTACTAAATTTAGAAAGTTTGACTTATGTCATCCATATTAATATTTCAGGATTTAAAAGTAGGGATTAGGTAATGATGTACATATTATTTGCATTTATAAATATTCCTTAATATGATACTAATATCACTTTTTGAGTGAACTGATGCTTCTGATTAAACTGATGCTTCAGTAGCACAATTTTTCATGGTAAGCATTAGCTCACTGTCAATTTATAAATATTTTATATTCCAAAATCTCAAATGGTGCAATTTTGCATCTAGTGTCAACATGACTTAAAGTGCCCTGGTTGTGTTAATAGTATTTGGCTTGTCTTTAAATTTGGTCTGTGGGGCTCTTAGCTCTCTCTGATGTCAATTAAGGCTGACCCTTTGTGGAAACTATTTTCTGTTTCCATTGGGATATAATGAAGACAGATGGCACCACATATTTGAAGAAACATTCTTACAAGATCCTCTGTTATACAAATGATGAAGGTGCAGAGTATGAAATATAATGAATCAGTGGTCACAGATAGGACACCTGATCCAATGCTCAGTCAATCAGTAAGAGTATTTAATTTGGGAAAAATTAACTAGAGCATTTAAGACAGAAAACTGTATAAGAACAACAATTAAAATAAAATAAAATTAAAAAATAATAAAATATCTGTCCCTCTCTGTTCATTGTCATTTAGTGATGACAATTTTAATTATAGACATTTTGAAATTTTGAACATTTGATCTTGTACAATTACTTGGTAAAAATAAATTGTGGACTATTTTGTATTTATTGAACTGACTTTAAAAAATTTAATGATGTAAACTTTTTGCATATGCACATTAAATTACTTTGACTTCTAGTTGTTTTCTTAAAATAGGAACATGGTAAACTAGATGAAAAAAACAAAGTTAGAAAAATATTATTTTCTAAAAATTCATACACTTTCTTTTATCCCTACCGCATTTTTCTCTCTGTCTTTGATTACTTTTCATTTGGAAATGGTTTTGGTTAACTTAGTTTCAAATTACACATTCCTGGATTTCCAACCTTCACAATTTATTGAAAGGCTAGGTGCTTTTTCAGACAAATTAACTTTATTCTGCCTTACCTTTGTCTAATATGATTGTTGCTTTTCTTACTAGATAGACATTCTTAATACTCTCATTAATTCATGCATTCAGTCTGTAGACCACAAGCGTGTTTGGGTTGTGCTGCATGCACGGAACGATGTGCCGGTCCCAGAAGGGCTGTGCAGTTTAGTATGACTCCATTTCTACACCCAGAGTTTGTCTGCTGATAAGGGAGGTGATTCATCCACTCAAACAATATGATACAAAGTCCAAAGAAATTTAAAAGGTGAAAAATGAACTTTAGAGAAGGGCAGGTAATGGTCTTTGGGAAATTCAAATGCATTACATCAGATGGTGATGCCAATTTTATGACTCAGTCTAACCTGTTTACCTTTACGTGAATGTGTTACCTGAGTTACTTTTCAATTCTGTGAAACTCATTTCTGTGAAACTCATTTTATTAACATTATTAAGTATAAATATTAAATGAATGTATATTTATTCTTATGTATAAGTGTATGTTATACAAGTTACTGCAAGATATAACCAACCTTTAACTATTCATCTATGCTTAATGTGCCATGACTTTTTATTTTTGTAAGTTTTTAAAAAATTTAAAAATATTTTACTTATTTAGTTTTAGAAAGAGGGGGAAGGAGGGAGAAAGAACAGGAGAGAAACATCTACATGTGAGAGAAACATTGACTGGTTGCCTCTCACATGCCCCCACCTGGACACCTGGCCACAAACCAGGCATGTGCCCTGACCAAGAATCAAACCAGTGACCTTTCAGTTTGAGGGATGACACCCAACCCACAGAAACACACCAGTCCAGGCTGTAACTTGATTTTTAAATCTCAGATCTGAGTACAATGTAAATTGCTAAATGATCTTGAACTTTTTCTTTAAAATCAAAATACCTTGCAGGGCATTAACAGGGTCTGGTTTCAGTGATGTAGACCACCAGTGATACTTGCAGGTATTTAACCTTCAGTCTTAAGGAGAGCTCCATAACCAGAACTGCTCATTGGTCTTTCTAGTGAAATTAGCTTTTAAAAAAATGTTTTGATAGATTACCTCAAGTGAAAGAGGAAGTCAACACACATACATTTGTCCTAAGTATTATGAGATCTAATTTAATGATGGTCAATATTGGTAGGAGAGAGAAAACCAACATAATTTCAGAAATTCACACAGGTCATTCTGGGATACATATTCGTTCACATCACCTTTATAAAATCTCTTTGTAACTTTTTGATTTGCCTTGTTCTAAGAAACTTTAAAAAAAATCTATTTCCAATAGATTAAATCTTTAAACCACTCTCATACTTTTTCCGATACCTGAAACTTTTTTTAGTGATTTGAACAGAGATGTGGCTAAAAATGACAATCAGTCTTCTTAGTAAGATCTGTTTCAAAATAAATTCTTACAGAACTGCTGCCAGACAAAACAGATTCGGGGGCTTTGTGTTTTCCTTTAACCTTCCATTTGGGTGGCTCACTGTTCTCACTTCCATCTCAGATTGGCCAAAGCTAAAGCTGCAATGCCTTTTTTGTTGTTGTTGTTGTTAGTTGGAATATTTTTATATCCATATTCCTTGTGCTCTTTATAGTCTTGTTATCTAGAACATGTCAAAATATTTAAAGATGTTAGTGATTTGAGGTATGTCCCATCCAAGAGGGCACATTAGCCTTTGACAATAGTTTTCAATTCTTAGCTCACTTCTTAATTGAATAATGGTACTCACTGCTCAGTGGATAAGAGATACAATAGACCCAGAGGAGGTGTTTGGGTGTTGAAAGATTTTTGGGTGCTGTGGAATCTCTTTGGTAATTTCTGCATTTATACAGACCTCATCTAGAGTTTCTCAGCTATAAAATTTTACTATATATGTTCTCTAATCACCAGCTGAAAAGTGGATTCACAGGGAAACAATTTAAAAAAGTACAGAAAGTGTATTTTTGATTCATATCTAGCCACAAAAGTTCCCTGATTTGACATAGCTGATTTTCAGAGGCTGACAATTTATATTTTCACTGTTAACAAATGGAGCACTGAAAGCATTATTTCCTGCTACAGTTCTTCCTGTTCTAGTTATGAGCAGGAGATGCTAGAAACCACTGCGTGTACATCATCAGTCTTCAACTTCCTCCAAGAAAGGAATGTTGTTCAAAGATCATCTGGAGTTTGTCTGACTTTGATAATGAAGTGCAGAGCAGTTCCAAAAATAAAGACAGGATTGTGTGTCCATTAGGAGCAGCTTATTTCATCATTGTTGTTTTTCACTTGTAGCCCTGTGCCTTGTATGGTGGTTTCTGTTTTTCAGAAAAAGTTCTCTGAGAAGAACCATTGTGTTTCTGCGCTCTGGGAATGAGGGAGTGCAGTCTGTGGTTTTTTGTGTGTGTGTTTTTAAGATTTTTATTTATTTATTTTTTAGAGAGAGGGGAAGGAAGGGAGAAAGAGAGGGAAAGAAACATCCATCAGTTGCCTCTTGCAGACCTGGCCCACAACCCAGGCATGTGCCCTGACTGGGAATCAAACTAGTGACCCCTCGGATCACAGGCCAGATCTTGGTCAACTGAGCCACACCAGCCAGGACCAGTCTCTGTTTTTGAGAATAATATTTGACTCATACGAGGAGCCTGTGTTCTTCAAGTATAGTATCTGATACATATAAGAAGTCTTAACATTTGTGGGACTTGAGGCTGAGAAATCAAATAGAAATGCCACAAAGAAGTGTATATTTATCAGTATTATATTGAACCTCTTACTAGAAAACATTAAATTACAATAATTAAACAGAAAGTCTTATTTGCTATCTTGTTTTTGCCTAATGGGAAAAAGCCAGCACTGAATTTATGGTTGGCTTAACTTTATCTTTTTATAGCCAAGGCTATGGACTTGGAGACAACACTCACTTTTTCAGTTCTTATCTATGTTTGATCAAATAATGATTCCTACAGAATAAAGTCTTAGACTATATACTGAAAGACATCACAGAAATTTCCTAAGAGCTTCGTAACTGTGTATGTTATAGTTAATGGATTTTTCTGCCATCTATTGATCTTAAAGGGAGGACCTCAAGATTATTAGTAATCTCATAATGGACTTCACATGTTATAATTCACTTCTATATCTTGGTCTCCTTTATCTCTTTTCCAGATACTCGCTCAGTCATGCACTGAAATCCTGGAATTGCAGCCCTCAAGTGTATGTGTTGGGGGTAAGTGGTTAGAATTTAAAAATATCATGTAAGAAAATGTATTTTTTCCTAGTTAAAATATATGATTTGAAACTCATGTTGGAAAGAGAATAGCAAAATTAACTTTTTTGGCATCTTTTTCTGTAAGAATTTTAAAATAATTCCTTGAAATATTTCTATTTTAAATTTAAATTTTTAAGATTGGAGTGTTATTTTAAATAATGAACATATTGTGTGACAGGCTTTTAGAATCTTCTGTATATTTAGTTCATGTTTGAGACCTTTCCTATGACAACTGAAATAAAATACAAAATTTTTTCTTTTCTCTGATTGTGTGAACAATCATGTATATGCAGATTTTTAGCTCCATGCTTTGATAACCTGGCCAAAGTGCAGTGTCTGTCAGCCCAGGGCTCATAAGGAAGTGACTTATCCTGCATGGCAGGGAGGAAGCCAGTGACTTCATCACTGATGTTAAGAAAAGAAAGTGTTGAAACTTCAAAGCCATCCTTAACCAAAGAGAGTGTGATTCTCTTTGGACTATTCTATTTCCTCTTCAAGTCTGACCTGCAGTTCATTTTAACCCAACTTAACTTAGGAAAAGGAAAAATATTGTGTCTGGTGGGGCTGGGTAATTTACCATAGAGCCTCCCAATAACATGGTATTAAATTCTGCATCTGTTAGTCTCCTAACTAATGGTTACTGAGATGTTTAAGAGGAATAGTGCATTTGAATGTCCCAGCACTTTTATAATCCCTGTTTCACAGATGGGGAAACTGAGGCAGACACAGGTTCAGTATTTGCTATGCTAAAGCTCATGCCCTTTTTACTGAGCCATATTTTAAGTCTTACATGCATTTTATTTTAACTTACAAGTAGAATTTCTTTAATAACAAGCACTCTTAATGGAGAATGGCATTGCAGTGTTTTCTTCCATAATTACTTACTACGTAAGTGATAGATTACGTTGGATAGGAGGTGTTTGAGAGGACTGAGAGTCATTCACTGTTAAATCAGTTATAATATATCATTTTGCAGGTAAGCAGCAAACGTTTAGTTGCCAATCAAGATGTTAGATGTTAAGTTTTTTTCTAGCATATTGTCTCACTCTTTAACATTAAGCGATTGCTCCTACTATATACCTAAAGTACAGTAAGTGAAATCAACTTTAGTGACTGGCTATAGATTATTAGTAGTCCAAAACATCTGAGGAGTTACAACTTTGTATGCAATAAAAAAATGAAACTGGGATCAGTAATGTGAAGAAGTTATTAAAGAAGAACTATGGAGTGTCATAAATTAAAGAAAATACAGCATATGATAGTTCTAAGAACCAAAACATAGGAATAATTAATGTCCTTTGCATTTCCACACTTCAATACCTGATAGTAGAGTAAACAAAGAGGTTTCATTTCTGCTGATATTTTCCTAAGGGTAGAATTTGGGGACGTTTGTATGGTGTCTATCTGGGAATGACTGCTATGCTTTAATTCTGATATCTTGGTCACTATTGGAAAACACTTTATTTAAAAAATAAAATGCCTCCCTGTGATATACTGAATAATATCTCCACTCTTTCTCTAAAGGGTCTAAGAAAGCAAGTAGAGTTGGGAACATAACTATGTCTTCTTTGGTATTATTAGTTGGCTGAATAGTATGAAGAAAGTTCATTCTGTGCAACTTGATACATTCAAGTCACATCTTTTTCTTTTTTCTTTTGTAAAGCAATGATTAAAATGTTTATTTTTCCTTTTACTTCTAGATGAATTTCAAATTGTTTTGAAGGGAAGAGGATTCAACTTGGGCAGTCGCAGTGGCAGCGTTCTCTGCACTTACACAGTGAATGAAACCTACACAAAGAGTAGGTCCCCAGAATCTCCATGCTGCTCTAATACCCGCACAGCAAGTCAGCATCAGATGTTTCCTACTTTTCCCCAACTGGAACCAACTCTGCTGTATTTTTTAACAAAGGAGAAAGAAATGCCCTCCCATGATAATACAAATAATAACCATTTGGTAGTTATTCAATGATGGCAATGTTTATTCACAGCTTAATGAATGCTGGGCCCCATTCTGAGCAACCTCATTATACAGATGATGGATGGTCTCGTGGCTGAAAGAGTCAAATAACTTGTTTGTGGTGACACAGTTAATAATAGGCAGAGCTGACAGTTGAACCCAGTTTTCCTGTCTCTGCTCCTTATGGACTATATCAACTGTCTGATTTAATTGCCTCTTTTTCTAGATTTATGAACTTCTTATCACTCTTGTTTAGAAATCTCATTTGGACTACTCTACTATTTGTTGTATTGTCACTTGCTTTCTATCTAAATAGTTTCTCCATAATCTGTCAGCTAGCTTTTTTTGAGATGGACTTTTGTCTTAAAGATATTTTGTATCTTTAAGAGATATGTGATCAGGTTTTAGTTTGCCTAGTTTGGTTTTCAAAAAAGCAGATGAATATGATGTTTCAGTCTTCATTCTGAGAAAACATTTAAATGATGTTAGTATTCTGAGCATTTTGCATTTCTATTAAGACAGTTTTCCCTCATTGATGATTATTGTATCTTCTAAAATTTTATACTGGAAGGCATATGCTACAACTCTGAACTCTGATAGAATTGTTTTTTGAGAGGTTCATCTCCAATTTTACTGTTTATCTGATGGTACTAAACACTCCAATTAGCACAGCTTGGTCTATACACACAGTAACTGTTCAATATGTGTTTGTTGAATTCAAGTGGTGATGATCTCAGCGTGATAAATGTCATAATGAATTCCTTTATTTCCTATTAAGATCATTTTGGTAAGGCAAGATAATAATATTCTTTAACAAATTCTCTTCCTAGTAGTTTCCACAATTGAAGAGAAAAAATAATTTTATTTTTATTCAGTAATTATCTGTATCTAAGAATTAGCTTTACCTAATTCCTTTTGATTACATAGCTGAATTGATTATACTATAACCATATCTTACACTTGGCTACATAAAACTAAGTTAATCAAAGTAAATATTCAAATGAATAAGGGGCAGATTGCATGTTCATCATTCCCATTCTAGGATTATCCATTCAGTTATGTAACTTTTCTGAAGATTTATAGTCTAGATCATTTTTCTCATATATTACTAAAATTACAAGGGCAATTTAAGCATTCAGCTTTATAAAATGTATTTTTTATTATAGACACAACCATTTTATTAAATTCTTGAAATAAATTCATTTTCCTTTGGACATTCCTTTTTTTCTTTATCATTTTCAAATTCTACTTTTAGATACATATATGCCATTTAGCTTTAAAAAATTTTAAATATTTGACTTATTGAGGGGGTGGATGATAACATTACAGTGTCTACAATGTATGAACTTAGTATACGTAAAAAAGAGTCATGATTTAAATTTACCAATATTTTGTATCAATGAGGCATCCTATAATCTCTATTTTTCACTTCCTTTTTCTTCTCCTCTTTCTTTAGATGAGTGTCTTTTGCTCTTTCATGCTAATGTTCCACACTTGAACTTTGACTGCCCTATACCCTTCATATTATTAATGAAACTATGAGATTTGTAAAACCCTTTACCAAATCAGTGGCATTTTATCTTCCAGGTGTACAGCCAGTAAGTGTGGAGCTGAATTCTATGCTTTGTCCTGCACCTTCCCTGAGTAAAGTTGGAGAGTGAGTATCTCATTAAAAACATTTCAAAACCATTTTGGCTCCAGACGATTAGGAAATGGTGACAAATATACATTGGTTGTTTTATTATATTTTGTTGTACAGATTGAACATGAAATAGTAAGCCCTGAACAAACCACTCTGGTTAGTACTTTAACTATACTCTTAGCACATTGAAAACAGTAAAGTCTGTTGCATCTCACTTCTTACTTGATTAAAAAGCTCTATAAATATTTATCTAGTTCGGTTTGAGAAGTATTGTTAGAGCCTTTAAATAATCAGAGCCACAGCCAATATTTCACCTCAGTGTGTTAAATTCACACATGCACACACACATGAGTTCCGAAGTGAGATTTTGACTGAGTAATCATTATAGTTTTTAAATATTAAGATTAAAGTTAAAAAGGAAAGTGGCTCAGTAAGGCACACCTCAGAGTGGGAAATATTTGTTTCTCAGTCCTGTTAAGGTCTATATTCTTATGTTTCCTTAGTGTGGTAATGAACCATAATGATAACTGGTTAAAATAAGGGATATTTAGTTTGGAAGAAGACCTTTATTTTAATCACTTACAAGTAATTTTGCTAGTAATTTGGTATTTCCACTTAAGATTTTTTTCTATCCATTCGATTATGAAGGAAATGATTTGGAAATGTTTCAAATGTTCCCTAGCCCAATATGCATCCATATTGTAGTGGATGCAATATGTTTATGATAATGAATAGGATGCAGGGTACACTGTGTACTGGTCTTGAACCTAGAACAGAGGAAAATAAAATATACAACCCAAAGTCTGGATTGGTGTTCAGAGAGTGAAGATTATATTTTTCTCCTTGGAACCCAACAGAATCTAGTAATTTGAAGTTTTCTTGAGCACTCAACTTTTGGGGATACAAACATATTCAAGATATCTGTTGGACATCACTTCTGGTCATCTAAGTAGGTTAGAGCCCTATCAGTTTTCTATTTTACATTGATTAAAGGAGTGCATAATATAACTTACAAAGGCAAGACTCTCAGAATCATTTTTTTCTTTCTATAAAAAACTATTCATTTTCTGTGTCATCTAAGAATCTACTGTTACTGACAACATGCTTATGGCTATATTAGACTGTGCCTTAGAATTCAAAGTAGATCCATTCTGCCTAGAGCCATCTTAACTCCAAGAGCATAGTGAGACTCTATGACTTGCTGGGTAATCATATCTTGTATTAGCAATGATAAATCTATTGACTTGATGTTTGGTCCTATTTTAATAAATCTGTAATTCCATATTGATCCTCTTGATTGTTCCCCTCTGCTTCCACAGCTGTCTTCTCTATGTTAGCCATTGGCAGCTCCACCCTTTTTGTTGTTCAAGTCAAAAACCTTTGATTCATATCTGTGAGATTGCTGTCTTTTAGCTGTCCTATTTTTATCTTCTTTTTCTTAGATAAGTCCCTTTAACATTTCATATAATAAGGGCTTGGTGATGATGAACTCCTTGAACTTGACTTTATCTGAGAAGCTCGATTCATTGATGATTTCTCTTCCATGCAGGCCATCAGCAAACCTTATTAGCTCTAATTTCAAAATATATTCACAATACAATTCTTTCCCACCACCTTTGCTGATACCATCCTAGACCTAGCTGCTTTCATCTCTTGCCTGGTATATTAGCCTCCCCACTGGACTTACCTGTTCTTGGCAGGAGTGACCCTATTAAAGCAAATTGGTTTGTGAAATCCTCCATAATGAGTTTCCCACTCCACTCACAGTGAAAGTCGAGTCACTGCAATGTCCCACAAGGGCCTGTAGGCTCTGGCCCCTCACTATGTCTTATACTTCATCTTCTTTTTTACCTTTCAGTTATAGTCATGCTGGCCTCTTTACTGTTCCTTAGCCATGTCAGCTTGCTCCCACATCAGTACTTTTACACTTGCTGTTCCCTCAGCTTGAAATGCTCTTCCCCTCATGGCTCACTCTCTTATCTTCTTCAAGTCTTATTCCGAGGTTACCTTCTTAGGAAGATCTTCCTGGTCACCCTATTTAATCATGTGATCTTCCCCCTTCTTTGTTTGGCACTCCATTCCCTTTTAATGTTTTTGTTTTCCTCCAAATCATTTATTTATTATTGTGTCTCCTCTTTGCTGGGAGGAATTTTGTTTGCCTTGTTTCTTGCTGTATCTCTAGCACCTGACACAATGCCTGACCTACAGGAGATTTGCTCAATGTTTGTTACCTGAAGGATGAATATATTTTTCTCAAATACTTTGATTTACTAGTTATGTAAACAGTTAAAAGAGTACATTGGATAGCTGCAGGGCAGGGGCCTATATCAGGCAGGAGAAAAATGATCAGATTCCTATTTTGAAAGGAATGCCATTTAAGAGAGCAGAAAATTAGGTTGGCTTATTAATAATAGTGTCTACTTAAGGAAGACACCTTACTTTCTACTCCAAAGCAATTATAAAATGCAATATGCCTGTTCTCAGATACTGAAGTATTTTCTTTAGAATTTACCTTTGGGCACAGTCTCCTTTTGAAGAAAGTACCAGACAGACTGATGATCATGTTTAGCGATTGGTAGATGGGCTAAATATTCAGGAGATGTGATTTTTAAAAATCATGCAGAGCATAATAAATATCAGACATGAGAGATCATCGTCTGTTTGGCTTTTGACGCTAGGATTCCACCAACAAACAAGCAGATTGTTTTGGGGAAGGAGCGCTGTTTAAAATTATTACTTTCTCTCTCTCTCTCTCTCTCTCTCTCTCTCTCTCTCTCTCTCTCTCTCTCTCTCTTTTATTGTTGTTCAAGTACGATTGTCTCCATTTCCACCCCCACCACTCCCACCCACCCCAGCCAAAGTAAAATCATTACTTTTGACTTATTTTTTTTTTTTTAAATCAAGTACATGATGCCACTGGGCAAAACTTAAGAAGATTTTATTTGTTAATGTATTGGGCATTTGGGGACATCATTATTTGTTCTACTAAGTATGTTGCAAGTAATTTGGAGCTAAGCTTTGCTTTGAATTTTCTTCAGATACTTGTAGATGATGAGCTCTCTTCTGAGATTGGATTAAAATCAACACAATTGAAACAGTTTAGCCCTGTAAGGTGACTGATGCTTAATTTACTTGCCTAATTATCTTTTGGCTAAGGACTCAAACCCATTAAGTAGCTAGTTAGTCTATATTTCAAGTAAACACATCTGGCCCAACAATGAGTGAAGGTTTTTCCTGTGTGAGGGTGACAGATGTGGTGATGGTCCCCCCTGTTCTCTCACTTAAATAATTAACATCGTGCTGGTGAAGTCACCTTAGACAGACAGCCTCAAAGCCAGATGCGCAGTCTCAGAGCTGGCTCCACGGGCATGTGCCTCATCTCATTAGCCTACTCTCGCAGTTCCTTTTTCTTCTTTGTGTCATATTTCCCAAATTACATTTGTTTGAGGATTATTTCCTAAAAATCCCAGGGCTTGTGAATTTGGGTTTGAAAGAGAGTTAACATGAAAATGCTGACTTGGAGATGAGAACGAAGAATGCAGCCGAGTGGTTAGGACTCAGGTTTGCATTTGGAAGTTGATGGCATGGACTAAATAAACAAAAGAGAAAGCCGTCTGAGAAAATCTTATGCAGGTATATCACATTTAGCATTGTTGAAGCAGGTCTCTGAAGTACTTTCTTTGGGAGAATCTCTATTAAATTTCTTTATTTGATAGAGATGTTTAGACTGAGATGAACAAAGTCTTAGTATTTAAGCAGGAATTATGTAAAGTTCGTAGTAACAAGGTTGTTTTTTTTCTATTTCTTTCATTGGATACAAGTTGATTTTCAAATGTCACATGATTAAACTTTCTTACCAAGACAAATCTGTAGATTGTTTGGGAATTTATTTCTAGCAGTGGTTCATTTGTGCCAGAATGCCTTAAGGTTGAATGGAAAGGACTCTGGGAAGTTCTTTGAATCCCCCCATTTCAGGAGAGTCACTTCGTGGTGTTAAGTGCAGGTGTGACCAGTATTTGCAGGGTGGCCTCGTGCTCTGACCCTTGTTTAGTGAGACATCAACAATAACACAGCTGCTCTGAGATCTCAAACCTGTAATTTGGCAAGAAGAACAGAGCAAATTGGGTAAATATACATAAACACATTGTGAAGAAAGAAAAACAGAACAGAATGATCCAGAGCCTTATCCTACAGCTTGTTTGATAGAGATGATTTAAGGAGGCATATGGTATAGTTAAATGTGCTTTCAGAAATGTTGGCCAGAATCTTCTGGCAAATATGAAATCAGTATCTAAGTCAGATAAAACTGATAGTATTAGTTCTCTTAGAAGGCAGTGTGGAAGACACTTGGCAGAGTGTTTTGAATAAGACGTGGAGGGATATCAGCGAATGTGGAAAATTTTAAGCATCTGATGCTGATGGGTCATTGAGCTAAATGGTGTGGCAGACTTGGGATTAGAACCTGCCTTGATAATAGAATCTTTTTATTCTATTATCACAATATTTATTTTTCTCAAGATTGTTACTTTTCAATATAATCCATTTTTCTGGAATAAAATTAATTTCATTTCTTTTTCTCGATTGGACAAATTCTGCCTTCAATCCAGTTTCTCACATGAACACTTCTTTTCAATATACTTATGTATTGAGATACATGTGTAATGTTTACTTATACAGTCCCTAATTCCACTATTTTATTAGCAGATGATACAATCACAACTTTATTCTTCTGTTTCCTGTGAAGAATGAGACTTAATTTATCTATTTTTATCATGGATGCCAGAACATTAGTTACGTCTTTATTTTGAATATAAACATTAGAATCTTGGTGAGATGCATCGAGGCTGATGACCATCTCTGTCTCTCTATCTTGTTACTTGCCCTTCGGTGGTGAAATATTTATCTTTCACAGGGTGTATTACTTTCTGATTATATATAGAAATGTGATAAGTTCACTTAATCTGCATTATATTTTTATTTTAAATATTATATTCAGTTCTGGAAATTGTCTTTTAAGAGGAAAAACAATTAATTTAAGCACTACTAGGGGTAGCTAACAAGGTATTGCCAAGTATGGAAATATTAAATAAGATAAAAATTTAAAAAAAAAGTTTTATTGATTATGCTATTATAGTTGTCCCAGTTTTTCCCTGTTTGTCCCCCCTTGGCCCAATACCCCCTTTCCCTCTAGCAATCACACCCCCTCATGTCCATGGGTCATACAAATAAGTTCTTTGGCTTCTCCATTTCCTATGCTATTCTTAACATCCTCCTGTCTACTTTGTTCCTACCAATATGCTTCTTAATCCCAGTACCTTTTCCCCTTTACTCCCCCTTCTCCCTCACAGCTGATAACCCTCCAAATGATCTCCATATCTGTGGATCTGTCCCTGCTCTAGCTGTTTGTTTAGTTTGTTTTTTTAGATTCAGTTGTTGATAGTTGTGAATTTATTGCCATTTTAATGTTCATAGTTTTGATCTTTTTCTTAAATAAGTCCCTTAATACTTCCTGTAATAATGGCTTGGTGATGATGAACTCCTTTCGCTTTACCTTGTATGGGAAGCGCTTTATCTGCCCTTTCATTCTAAATGATAGCTTTGCTGGATAGAGTAATCTAGGTGGTAGGTCCTTGTTTTTCATCACTTTGAATACTTCTTGCCAGTTCCTCTTGCCCACAAAGTTTGTTTTGAGAAATCAGCTGACAATCTTATGGGAACTCCTTTGTAGGTAACTCTCTGCTTTTCTCTTGCTGCTTTTAAGATGTTTTCTTTATCTTTAACCTTTGGCATTTTAATTATGATGTGCCTTGGTGTGGCCCTGTTTGTGTCCAACTTGTTTGGGACTCTGTGCTTCCTGGGCTTGTATGTCTATTTCCTTTGCCAAATGAGGGGAGTTTTCTTTCATTATTTTTTTCAAATAAGTTTTCAATTTCCTGTTCTTCCTCATTCCTTCTGGCATCTCTATTATTTGGATTTTGGTATATTTGGAGATGTCTCAGAGGCTCATTAGCCTGTCCTCATATTTTTGAGTTCCTTTTTCTTCTTGCTGTTGTGATGAATGCCTATTTCTTTCTTATGTTCCAAATAATCGATTTGAATCTCAGTTTTATCACCTCCACTGTTGGTTCCTTCTAAATCTTTCCTTATTTCACTTCTTGTAACCTTCATTTCCTCCTTGGTCTTTTTTACACCATCATCATACTCAATGAGTTGTTTGAGCAGCCCGATAACCGTTGTTTTGAACTTTGTGTCTGATGGGTAGGTTATCTCCATTTTGTTTAGTTCTTTTTCTCTGGGGTTTTGATCTGTTCTTTCATTTGGGCTATCTTTCTTTATCTCCTAGATTTGGCAGCCTCCTTGTGTTTGTTTCTGTGTATTAGGTAGAGTTGCTTTGACTCCCTGTCTTAGTAGCATGGCCTATGTTGAAAAGGCATGGGCAACTTGTGTTGGGTGGAGTCCTAGGTAATTGTTGGGGTGGGAAACCCACTGCACCACTTTGTGGCTCTGTGTGGAGAGAACGCTTACAGAGGAGGCAATGCCACTGCCTGACTTCTGGAGGTTTGCCTGGCACTTTCCCTGCTTCTAGTCACTTCGCTTACTCCCTATGTGCAACTGGTGCCCTTCCAGCTGTTGCCCGGATGCTGAATCCCAGAGAGGGTAAGTCCATGTATGTTCTAAGTCCATGTAGGCCCTTTAAGCAGAGTCTCCTGAAAATCTGGTAGGTTTTTTCTGCCACCCTAACCTCCACTAATTTTAACAGCCAGAAGTTACTGGGATTTATCATCCAGGCACTGGAACGCTGGGCTGTGTGGTCTGGCCTGGGGCTGGGATCACTCACTCCCAAGGCATCCCTCCCAATTTTTATTTCCCGCATGTGAATGTAGGACTGCCTGTTCTGCCACTACAATCTCTCCATGCCACACTGTGTCTCTGCACCTCTCTGCCATCTCTGCGTTTCTGTTCTCCGCCCCTCCTACCCATCTGGATGAATGTGGCATCTTCAAGTTCTTGGCTGTCAGATTTCCATACAGCTTGATTTTCTGATGGTTCTGGTGTTATTTGTTTGGAAGTCTAGTCGTAATTCTTTTTGTGGTTGATTGAGGAGGCAAAGCATGTTTACCTATGCCTCCATCTTGACTGGAAGTCTAAATAAGATAAAATTTTAAATTCTGAAAAAGATAGAGTTCAGGTGTGACATCTCAGCTCCCTTCAAACATCAGATTTGATCTGTCATGTGAAAGATTGATTTGCCCCTAGGAAAGGAGAAAAAAGGAGTGGAAGGTAGAGGGAGGCACATTTCAGTTCAACATTAGAGAGATCTTTCTAACAATTAGAATTATTTTTAGAGTGTTTGGTGATTAAAATTTTCAAAGAGAGACAACTATATGATGAGGTAGAGGATATCCTTAAATATGTATGTAAATCTTCTTATATACCTACTTCTAAACTTTATATTATCAAAGTTTTTACTATTACTAAGATATTTAACATATTTGAATGAAAGGTACTAAAATCTGAGTGATTATTTTCAAATATCATCTTTATTTTATTAGAATATGTAAATCAGTGAAAAAGAGGTTATCTCTAGTGTAATACTGAAAACATTTACAATATAACTTTAGGTGTTATGTCCAAAACATCTCTGAAAATAGCTTTTTTTTTTCTTCTGAAATCCAGCAATCTTCCTGACTGCAATGTTTGTTTTAGTTATACACGTATATTGAGAGAGCCAAACAAGAAATTACTTCATTCAGGAATCTTTTAACCATTTTGAAGAACATAATTTTAGACAAAAACATTAATTTACATATACATTCTTAATTAGAAGTAGAATCTTTAAATTATCACAAATATGAAATCTTATTTTTTAACTTGTGATCTTTATTATGTATAATGCTAACTTTTAAAAAGCTCTGCAGAATATTTCATAGTAGCACTTGATTTCAAAATAGCTGAAGTCACTTTAATTTTAATAACTTTTTGAGTAGTTGCCAGTTTAATTTTCAGCATGTGCAAATTGAAGGTAAATTATTTATTACTTCCAGCAAATGTCTTTCACAATTTTATTTAATTTTTTCATCTTTTTTTAATGGATCATAAAATGGCAGTCTTTTATTGGATATGCATAAAGTCAGTAGCAAATGAATACCTTGCAAATTGGTTACTGTGGATTGAAATGTCAGTCATATTTCATGGAGTGTGAAATTTCTGAGATCATAGTAGCTCTGACATATGGCACTGAGCTATTCTTCTGTTTTGGAATTGTCATACATCTTTAAAAATTAAATATAAGCACTGTGACCATTAGGCCTTATTGAATTTTATTTACTCAGTTATATATCACAATACTATTGAATAATTTCTCATATGGAATTAATTTAGTTTTATCACTATTGAGTATAAGTAGTGATCATTGATATTAAAATGCACCCCAAACAATCTTTTTGTTATGTTAGGTTGTTTAGGTTTCTTCTCTCCATCTACTTTGAAAAAAAATATTTTAAGGATGGAGCAGAGTAGATTAAGCTATTTGCCAGGGGATCTAAACAGTGCAGAACCAATTTACAGAAAAGGAACTGGGAAGAGCTGTCAGCGCTCAACCTTGCCTTCCCTGCCCACTCTGCAGTGCCTGAGCTGCGGCCCGTCCACTTTCAGAAGGTCCTCCCTTGTGTTTCATAACTTCATTTGCTCACCTGCCTGGCTGTTTCTTTTCAGATGCTACCTCAGGCTCTTCTTCTTACAGCCCTTTAACTCTCAGTTTTCACCATGGTTGGATTCCTGACCCACCTTCTCTAAGACTCCCTTTTCCTGCAGATGGGCTCTAGATTGCAGATGGGCTCTAGATCTCCAACAAGATCTTTTTCTTAGCTCAAAACCCACTATTCAAATGTCCACTATCCTCACTATCCAAGTGTCTGCTAACTCATTGGGATTTCCCACAGCCACCTTAAGTTTGAAGTTCCCAAGTCAAACTCATGTACTTCTGTTCAAACCTGCTTCTTTTCCTGTGTTTCTTATGTAAGTTTACATGGGAAACCTACATAGTAAGAATGTATATGTAAATTAATGTTTTGTCTAAAATTATATTCTTCAAAATGGTTAAAAGATTCCTGAATGAAGAAATTTATTATGTAAATCCACCCACCTGTGCAAGACAGAACCTTTGAAGTCCCCTTTATCCCTTATTCCTCACCTGCAACCAATAAATGTCCCAGTCCTTTTTATTCTAAGCCCTTACTATCTCTCCACTTTCATTTTCATACTACCCTCATTGCCACTATTTTAGTTCAATTCTACTTTTTTTTTAAATACATTCTTAACTGGTCTTTCTATGTAGAAATGTACTCTTCCAACCCATGCTCTACACTGCAACAAGAATGATACTTGTAAAGCACAACTTTAACCATATTTCTACCTACCTGCAAACCTGTTAAGACTAATTCCAAATGGCCAAAGGTGGCATCCTGGGTTCTTCATGATCCTTCCCCTACTGCCTTTTTCAGGCTGAAGGCATATATTCTCACTCTTGCACTCTATGTTGCTGCCACATTGAATGGCCTTTGGTT